>SNQJ01S0023413.1:66037-78840 GCA_010110895.2 Picea sitchensis
AGATGCACATGCACATGCAGACACACATGCAGACGCGCATGCATGGAAGCTACTTATGAACTCTTCGTGTAACTATGTGATCGATTCATGATGAGTCTATGTAACTGAGTGATAGATGTTATATATAGGAGCATACCCATAGAGGTAGACCATAATGCGAGCTAGAGAGGAGCGAGTGTGAGAGGAGAGAGTGATTGTGTTCCTATCAAGGCTATTGTAGTTCTCCCTTGAATAACAAAAGACCGATAATCATTACCTATGGTTACCCGAGTTGGGTTTCCACATAAATCACTATGTCAAGTGTGTGTTTGTTTATATTGGTTTCATGTGTGTTTAATATAGCTCATGTATTCTCTGGTTTTGTTCTTTATTTTTCTTCCTCTACCCAACAATAAAAAATACGAAATTCATAAAAACAATTGGTAGTTGAGGGTCAATAAAAAAAAATAATTAAATAATAACTTTTCATAGAACATGGCTTCACCTATGGTTCAATTTTAATGCGTAGACAAACCAACTTCTTCAGAATGAATAGTTTGACGTCTCTAAAAATCCCTAACTTATTAAAAACAATGCTTCTTAAATTGATAAAAGATACGAACTACATAAAAAAAATGGGAGTTAAGGGTCAATAAAAAAAATCTATTAAATAATAACTGAGGTTATACTCAAAAGAAGTGGGCTAACTTGGGAGCAATTAAATTTCCATCCAATCCAGAACCTGATCAATTTTTTTACCATCTGGGTTGGTTTAAAATGGGACAAAACCCCTGGGGTAAGGTTCTGAAATGCATTGAACTTTGATCCATGTGAAACTCAAACCACCCAAATCTTGCTCGATTCACGCTCATTTTGTTTCCTAAAGATGGGATCTATTTGCTCCCCACTTAGCATGCTCCATACTCGAAATTGTATATGCCACAGTGCCAACACTTAAATATGACCGCCTTCCTGTTGGCTATAGTGAATGTGAAGGATAACTAACACCATGATTATCAAGCATCATTGAAGATGAGTCACTTCAAAGAACTTCAACTTTATTGTAGATAGTGCGACACCCTAATCATAAATTGGGATAATCCAGTCAATATAATTCTTCTTGGTCCAGATATGTTGATGTAAATGGGGCAAGAAGGCATTAAAATTAAGAAAAATCTAAGAGAATCCCAAAACAGAAAAAAAAAAAAAAAACATTAGACAAACAAGAACAAAACCCACAAAGAATTTAAGGTGGGATATCACTTGTATCTCTAAGTTAGACTTCAAAGGAGTTTTTTGATGCTAGGAACCTATGCTAAGATTGCACCTCTATATTGAGGACCCTTTGAAATATTAGAAAGAGTGAGAGCCATAACATACAATTTTGCATTACCTCCTAATGTTAAAACACATGATGCGTTCCATGTCTTATTGCTTAAAACTTATACTCATGATTCTAACCATATCATTGATTGGTTTATGATCCAAGTGGAACGCGAGGGAGAGTTCTAGCTAGAACCATTATGTATACTAGAAAGAAGGGAAACATTGCTCCAGAACCTAGCCATCACCTAGGTAAAAGTACAATGGAAGAACTTTGGTCCAAGTGAAACCATATGGGATATGGAAGATGCCATGAAAGAGACATACCCCTTTTTATTTTCATCTTAAGGATAATGCTATGAATAACAGGACACTGAGGATGATGTTATTTCAAAGGTGAGGGGATGTAATGTCGTGATTTTGATTTCTTGATTAATTTGTAATTAATTAGGGTTAATGTTGTTTTATTTCAAGATGGATATTCAATTACCATGCCATGGTAATATGACATATCAAACACTATATATATACTTTGTTTTTAGATAGTAAAGAATCCAAATAACTAATTGAGAATGAGAACCCATAGGGTCCATGATCCCATGATTGGGGAAGAGTGGGGCTTGGCTAAAGTGGGTTATGCATGAATGAGAACCCATAGGGTCCATGATATCATGATTGGGGAAGAGTGGGGCCTAGCTAATGTGGGTTATGCATGTCAAATATTTGAGGCCTCCTCACCAACTTATTTTGTGAGCAAATATCATTTTTTTCTCTTTTTATTTATTCAAAGATATTCATTGAATGAATGTAAGGAGGTTGGTAGAAGAAAGCACCTCCCTAATTATGAGAATATGAGAAAGTACTCATATGATGGGAATAATTCCAATAAATATATGGGGGGAGGTGGGTGAGAATGTCCTCTCATCAACTTATTGAGGCCAAGAGAGCTAGCCATAGTAGGGGAATCATTCGAGTTACAGAATTGCAACTCGGAACCTGTTGAACTTGCATGTGAGAGAACTAGAGGGAGAGGATTCTAAAGGACTATGTAGAAAAGAAGGGAATTCTCTCCTTGTACTATGTGGGATAGGGAGTGGAGTGCTCAATAGATATTTTTTGTTATTGATAACCCAATATATTTTTCCCAAGGGATTATATTATATTGTGAGTTGATTCACAGCTTAGAAAGTTCCCAATAATGTCAATTTCACCATTGTGGTATCTGAAAGGATGACCTATTCTAGAATAATACCATTGCAATAGAGCTTATAGTTGGGTGAAAATAGGTCACTTTATGCTAGCTTGTTTGGATAATAAGTTTTAAATAGATAAAAGTTCATCATGGCTCTATAAAGATTTGTACTAGTATTTTAAATTGATGAAATGTATATTTACCGTATTCTTATGTTGTATATGTCTTCATTTATTCTAGAATAATACCATTGCAATAGAGCTTATAGTTGGGTGAAAATAGGTCACCCTATGCTAGTTTGTTTCGATAATAAATTTTAAATAGATAAAAGTTAATCATGGCTCTATAAAGATTTGTATTAGTATTTTAAATTGATGAAATGTATATTTACCGTATTCTTATGTTGTATATGTCTTCATTTCTTTGTTTTGTGAAGAATGGTTGGAATGTTTAATGTGTGTAATCTATTATTTTCTCTGTGCAATAATGTATTAGGTTGTTAGATATTCCTTATGTGTGTATGCAACAATACACTTAGGATAGAAGTTTGAAATAAAACATGTTTAAAGTTTTGGAAATGAGGATTTGTAGGATATTTATTTCCTCATGGATTTAATGAGATGGTATGATGTTATTTATTAATAAAAAAAATATAGAAAATTTTCAATAATCAACTTTTTAATAAAAAAATATGTAATGTGCTTGTGAGAGAAGAATATTCATTCTCCTATCATTGTCATTTTGGGTTCGTTAGTCATTAGAGCCCATGATGATTAACACAAATTATTGCAAAGTTGATTAATATACTTGCCATGTTTGCCATGTGTAACCTGCAGGAGACATGATAGCGGACTAAGTTTAGGGTTCTAATGGCGATTAACCTATGGGAAGAAGCTTTGCCGTTCATCAGACACGGTATTGAGTGGTTAGGCTAGTATAATATTGTTATGGTTTTGAGCATACTATGTCGTGATTTTGTAAGTCATGTATGTCGTGATTTTGTAAGTCATGTTTATCTGATATCCCTTCTTATTCAACGATATTTCCCACTTTCACCATGTTTATTTGATATCCCTTTTTATTCAACGATATTTCCCACTTTCACTAATATATTTAGGATAGAAATTATGAGATATATGGACCAATTCAAGGATATTTCCCACTTTCACTCATGGATTTAAGATAGAAATTATGAGATATATGAACCAATGGAAATTTAAGATGTATTGGTGGTAAAGTTCCATGGGTTAGCAAAGCCACAAGGTTGTAGTTGGCTGCTCCATTTGAGCAAAAAATTATCCTACGATAGTTTAGACGCGATGACTGTGGAAAGATTGGGACTACTACAATCAGCCCAAATAGATTTCCTTCAAAATATACATTTCGCATATTTACCATTAAATTTGAAGCCTCTAGCTCACATTTCCCTTGGCAGCCGATGAAATTTTTTCCCATCAACGATTGCACAGGATAGTAATGCATCGGTGCTTGGCACAAAATACCTCGTCGGCATATTGACATTCGGTGCAAATTACCTCTTCGACAGGTTGATTCTCAATGCAAATTACTGATCGACGCATTAGCGCTAAGTACCTCGTGGACGCATCGGTGCAACCTACCTTGTCAATTCATCAACGCTAGGTGCAAATTATCTCGTCCGCACATCGATGCTTGGACTTTTCTCTTATTTGGTGAGTGATATAAACCTCACATCGATGCCCAAAATTTTCTCAGTTTTGGTTTTCACCCAAAATTTTCACAGTTTTGGTTTTCATCAGTGGAATTTTTTCTGTAGTTTCCACACCCTCGACGTTTTGTTGTCATCGATGTCTGTATTATTTCTTTATACTAACACGTGGGGTACGCCTCTAATCAATCCTTTGACTATTTTCCTTATAGAGGTGCCACGTTGGTTGGCACATATTGTACCCCATATGATGAAGTGGGTAGGCACATTGAAGAAAAGTCGTGGAAAACGTGCAAGAATTATAGGAGGCCCTAAATCCTTACCCAGAGCTCGGAGATGAGTGTAAATTTAGTCCTTGGAAAGATCCGAAGGAGCATATTTAACCTATAAGTGAAGAATTACTATTAGAGTTGTGATTGAGATAGGTAATTTAGAAGAAAATTGTGAACACCTCAATCTAATGAAGAAAAGTGGGTAGGGTATGTTACAACAATGTTGGTAGCTTCTACCAATTCCTACATACACGGATTCTAGAGAGAGACTTGTTAGGTATAGTATAGTTATAAAATTTAATAGTTATGTTTCTTTGATGTGCCCACCTTCAAGTTAGAGAGCATTTGATGTGAAGGTCTAGAATATATTTAAAAAATGGTCCCTCACTCATCTTTTTAGGATGTCTGAGTTGTCGAATGAGTTCTATCTCTAATATCAAGCTTCTTGCGGAAAGGTCCCATTTTATATTTATTCTATGTCATTTAGTATTAAAGGATTTGCATCACCTTCTCTTTCACCATTACCATTTGATCTCAGAAGTCAAATATTCTAGATGGGGCATATTTTAAGGTTGATTTTTTTGTAAAGAGGGGGTGAATGTCCTAGAATGAGCTCTTTGAGCTCTGAGTAAGAATTATGACCCTTGAAATGTATGATGGTGAGAGTAGGCCACTCTTCCACAAAAACGCAAACCTCCAATTCCTTCACAAAAGTTGCCATGTAGCAACCTCAGGCAAATGGTGTAGATAGATTTTATGGATTCCCATTGGTCTCCATAATCTATATCAATTGTTAGTAAGGAAATAAAACAAGGACCAAATTAATAAATCAACCTCCGGAGAAAGAGGCATCTCACACAAAGTGTGTAAGGCTTGTTTGACCAAGTATGGCTTGCAAAGTGGCCTTCATTCATCAAATGGATGGAGAATGCACATTTCCTTCCTCCAAAGACAGATTACCTATGAATGATCAAATGCTAAAGTAATGATCAAATTATCTATGAATTATCAAATGCTAAAGTATTGAGCTTGAAAATAGAAACTCAACCAAAAAATTGCAACAACCTTGTTTTTATATTCATTTCTCTCACTCACTCCATTAAATGGATAGATATCATTACAAATTCAATGGAATTCACAAAATATGAATGGGAAAATAATTCCTAAGTGTTGTTAACAAAAGTATACTATATGATTATCCATTTCGATACAAAATTCATATACAAAATTCATATATTTAGAGTGTATTGAAGATAGATAAGAACACCAATAAGTCATACTTTATATTTAGAAAAAATATAAAGACATTCATCATTGTAGACCATAAACAAAATTGAGAGACAAAGTTCACACATAGGAAACTTCACATCTACAAAGTAATCCAAACACAAGACATAGTGTTTACCTAGAATCCCAAATGAGAAAATCAACTTCAAATGGTGACTTATTTTTTTATTTTTGCACTCTTTGGTACAATGCATCTCTTAGATTTCTATGCATCTTCCTCTCTTGACTAAAAAAATCCCTTTGAGAGTGAAAACCATGGAATAAATATGGATAGTTGAGATTAAGGGGAAGTACAACAACCATGACCCTTCATTTCAAATTTCTCAATAGTCTCTCATGTTCTATTTTTCTTATTTCATTTAATTCTCTATTTTTTTAATTTTCTTTCTTCTTATTCACTTTTTACATTTTCATTAATTTTCATAGGCTTCTAACCTTCATAAATTGTCAAATTGGCTTGTAGGTAGTAATTATTACAACCATTTGTTGGTTTGGATTCATTTCAAATCATTGGTTGAGATTAATAAAATCAAGGTAAACATAATTCTTTCTATGGATAATTAAAAATAGGAAATTATACACAGCTCCATGAGGCTATGTTGAGGGATCATATGTGTTCTACATTGTATTTGATACCATTGTAAAACACCCAAAACCTTATTCTCCCAATCAAAATCACCCACTCAAAAGGAGGCCCACATAGTGAAAAATTAGGTTTGAAAGAAGTCCCCTTGAACTCTGAACACCTTTGTCCCTAAATATGGGATCAAGCTATGGGATTTTATGAATGCATAGAATCGGCCTCCAACAAAGTAAGCCATAAAAACTTAGGGATAAAACGCTACATACTTAAAATATAGAAAGTGAAGTTAGGGCAAATAGTACATATAGAGGTATAAAAGAATTCAATCTCTTTCACATACGAAGGATTCAAGAAATATTATAAAAGGATGAAGGTAGGATCTCATTGTTGATTTCTACTTTTGAAAGATATTTTATCCATTGTTGATTGCGATTTGATTTATTTTCCAACAAGACATTAACCAATATCAATAAGACACCCAGAATCTTTATAACCCCACCCCCCCTCAATCCAAAATACCTATAAAACTACTTCAATTAAAAAAAATCAACCCAAGATACCTATAAAACTACTTCAATTAAAAAAAATCTTCATCCCCATTAATACGAAACAATATATTAATTTGATTTTTGACAATCTAAGACCCATGTTTATAGATCAACAAGATAGTATATTGGTCAAAAAGTCAAGTCCCCATGTAAAATATAATATTATATGTATTAAAATAATACAAACCATCTTGAATAAGTTTAAAAAATCCCATAAATTGGTTGAGCCAATAGAAATTGATTTTTATTGCACTAAAATACATGGCTTATGGGTCCTCCATACAAAACATGATGTTTATGCCACATCATCTATTGTTCTAAGATAAATACATAATAAATCCTTAAACATATAGGATTTCCATAAGTAATATCATACACTGTTCAATCTTAATCACATATTGATTATCATATTTGAGAGTGACTTATTGATATCTAGAGAATGTTAGCATTAAATATTTCATTCTAATCTACCTAACATCAATCCTAGAGATATTCCATTGTTGCTTTCCACTTGCAAAGTAATTCAAACATTTATTATCTAGTTTGGCTTCTATTGTGATCGATAACCTATCCCTAAATATGCAATCTATAATTCAATCAATGGCCACAACTCATTAAATTCATCAAATAAATCCCTCAAGACCATTAAACACTTCTAAAGAACAACAATTAGCCAAATAAATTTCCCAACCATTATATCATAATCAAATCAATCTTACACACACATTTAAAAATGGTAGCTACAATCCATGCCAATGATACATTCATTAATCAAAATTTTTATAATTGGAGTAATATAACTTAGCATATATCATCCCTAGAAGCAGCATGTCTACATTATACAATGCCAAACTACTATTATTGGCAATGTCTTCATGAATTCAATTATCGACAATATTCATAAAATAGCTATTGTCAAGCTCTATGTTTGTTGTCACACATGTTTCTATTTCTGTCTTCTTCTACATTATATCAACATTGATTATTGTATATTGTGTGTATGCTTAAAATCTTTTGCAGTCATGGTAAGATGGATTTCCACTGCTTGTATAATAGTTTTCCTTACATTAGGAGCTAAACCACACTATTGTTATAAATATAATAGCATTCAAAATGTTTAAGAGCATAATGAGGAATAGGTTGAAGGTGCTACTCCACCCATGTCTGCATTATACAATGCCAAACTACTATTATTGGCAATGTCTTCATGAATTCAATTATCGACAATATTCATAAACTAGCTATTGTCAAGGTCTATGTTTGTTGTCACACATGTTTCTATTTCTGTCTTCTTCTACATTATATCAACACTGATTATTGTATATTGTGTGTATGCTTAAAATCTTTTGCAGTCATGGTAAGATGGAATTCCACTGCTTGTATAATAGTTTTCCTTACATTAGGAGCTAAACCACACTATTGTTATAAAGATAATAGCATTGAAAATGTTTAAGAGCATAATGAGGAATAGGTTGAAGGTGCTACTCCACCATCAAGTATAGTGCAAGATTCAAGTTTAACCAAGAAGATAAATGTTATCAAATGTCGGAAAAAAGAGGATATGTTGTTGAACGCAATGGATTTTCAATGAGATAAATGAGGACAACATATGGCATTGGACCAACATAATTTCATTATAAATTAAATGGTCTCACAAAGAAAGAGTAAATGCCCTCTTATAGTGTTAACGAAACAATAAGAGAAAGAAATATCTATTTGGTGTAAGGGGATGTGTGAGATGATCCATGGGTTGGAGTTGATACAAGTAAAGACCAATTTCGATCAAATATGTTAGTCAAGGATAAATCCTTTCAAAGATGCATTTCTTGGGAAATCATGGTATGTAGGATTGAAGAAAAGACATTTATATGATGTATTACAAACAACAAATGACCTATATAGAGATAGATATTCCCTACAATTGTCACCTAGTTTTATGACAATTTTTCCAAGTCATATGAGAAACATTCCTATTGTCTAGAACATATATGAAACCATGAAAATAATTGTTTACAACTTGGAAGGAATTGGAGCATGTAGATCATTTCCAAGAGACGGAGGAGGAATGTTCCAGAAGTGATGCCTAAGAGTAGGGAGAAAATACATATATTTTGTTGCATACATGCAATTGGTTTATCAATCCTTGGGTTCTTATTGTTAAAGGGAAAGGGTCATATGGAGAACTATATCAAACAGTGTGATCTAGGGACATGCATGGATGCACATCCCAATGCATGGATGAAAAAATAATTGTTTATAATTTTGTTTTATCATTTTTCTACATCTATACATAGATAGTTGTTGATTTTGTGATGGTCACATAAGCCACACAACTTTACAAACCATGGAGGAGGAAAACAAGATGGGAATAGATTTGTTGACTTTGTATACACACATTACTCATAGGTTCCAACCCCTAGATGTGAGTGTATTTGGGCCTTTTAAGAATTGATTTAGGTTTAATAGAGAATCATGGATGGAAAATAATGCATGGATAGAGGTAAAATGATTTGAATTAAATTTCTAGTAGATATTTTCAAATGACTCCATAAGCCACACAACTTTACAAACCATGGAGAAGGAAAACAGGATGGTAATAGATTTGTTGACTTTGTATACACACATTAATCATAGGTTCCAACCCCTAGATGCGAGTGTGTTTGGGCCTTTTAAGAATTGATTTAGGTTTAATAGAGAATCATGGATGGAAAATAATGCATGGATAGAGGTAAAATGATTTGAATTAAATTTCTAGTAGATATTTTCAAATGACTCTTAGACCCTCCAATATCAATTTTGGATTTAGGTGAATTAGTATCTAACCCATAAATCATGACATGTTATTATCAATGATATCACTTCTATCTAATACTTTAATATACATGGTGAAAAATGTGAAAATTTTGTGATGAGCATGTTGAGGCTCTCTAAAGGACACTTGCATAATGATGATGAGCATGCCAGTACTACTCAATTAGATGATGAAGCATATAAAGAGAATATGGAAGTAGTTGCATCACATGAAACACATACAAATTCTACAAAATATATTCAAAATGACAATATTGAATTGAATATGATTGATGGTTTTCAAATAGTGGGAACCATCAATGAGAAATTGTCATTAACAAGACAAGTAACCTATATTGAGTGGCTAGTGGAAGTCATGATCAATATGAATGTAAATATAGTTTCTAGTGCTATTGAATAAAGTCTTAACATGCCTTCATTTACAACAAATTTGAATAGAAATGAACCTATCTATTATTTTGAGGATTTTGAAGGTGTGGAAGAATAGAATGGAGGTGATAAAAAGCCAAATGGAGAATCTAGTGAAGAAGAATAAAAACTTCCAAATGATCTTCATAATGAGCCAAATACGAGACCATTGCTTGGACAATTCCTAATGCTACTAGTGGAGAGATTCGTAGAGAAAGCAAAGATAGGATCCAACTAGTTTCTTTGATGAAGTAGGATTTTCGAGTTACTAACATCATGGGATTACATTAAACACTCTTGGTCGAGGTATAACAAAAGAAAAAAAATGATGTTGGAATTGAATAAAAATAATAAGGATCTTTCAATTGAGAAGAGGGAAGATGTGATTATTGCATGAAAACAGTGAAAGCGAGAAAGAAAAGAAAAAAAGAAACACCATAAACAACTCGAAAGGAATGAAAAATAACAATGGATGGTGTTGTGAAATATTCAAAAGGAGAAACAAAGGAGGGGCGATCTTTATAGAACTACAAATGGGATTGAATAGAGTACATAATGTTAATCAATTCATTGGATCAAGCTGTAGAGAATATGAAATTGTTTCAAGACTTCATAAACACTCAAATCCCCCACTGTAACCTTCCCCTTCTCTTCCTACTAGTCAAAGGCCAATATAATATATTATTTTCCAACACTTACAATACTTCTAGGGGTATAGAGAATAAGTTAGAACTATATTTTCCTTATTCCACCTTGGATGCAAGAAATGAAACACCATCAATAAAATGTAGGAAACTCAAGATTCTCGGTGAATTATGAATATACTCATTGTTCTCAAGATGCATTGTTCTCAAGATGAAGATGATTTATACTCAACCTAAATACATGAGATGTGGATTTTTTTTTAAAGATGAATGCTTTTGGTGTTCCCATAGTTTTCCTCTTATGCAAGATAATATCTTGATTAGTATCTATTGGAGCCCACTTTCCTAATTAATTTTTAGGTCCCACTTCAAAGAATGTTAATATAAATAAAAGTTAGGTTTTTTATCTTTGGATCTATAGGATTACTAGTTTCCTAATTACCTTTCTAATTTCTTAAAACAATATCTATAGGATTACTAGTTTCCTAATTACCTTTCTAATTTCTTAAAACAATATCTAAAAAGACCGATCATTTAATTATCAAGCAAGGATTCGTATAATACAGGGAAAACCATAGTGCATTGTATATGCAGGGAAAAACCATTCAAATGCTTATTTAGGTGTTGTGTTGCAGTTTTAGGAGGAATAATGATGATTACAAAAAGGGAGTCTTTAAATTTTTCAACAAGGTCACTCAATACTAACACTAATAAAATGGAATAACAAACTTGCGGAAATTAACTCAACGACAAAAGGAAATAATTCATTCCAGTTCAAATTCCAATAAGAACTAACTATTCAACTCGAAAGTAAATGACAACCCTGGCATGAAATTATACTTGCATGTAACAGAAAGTAAATTACTATGTTCCTAACACAACTATTGCTTCTGAAATCTAAATCTAATTGTAGGAAAGAAAACTAGGTTTTACTTGAAAGGAAACATTTCTACTGGAAAAGAAGAACTATACCATGACCTTACCACTGAATGAATGATAGAATCTCAGATTGTAATTGAATGCACACTCGGATCAAAACAAAGCGTGAAATGATGAGATGATTCCAGAATCTCTTTCCTATAATTTGTAATTTTGATATAGTCGACACAACAAATAATTTAATCTAATGGATAACAATTAGGGACTTCCTTGATTAAATATTCATTTAATACGAAACATTGTTACATAATACAAACTATTTCTCTATTAAATGGAAATATGCTTATAGTGTAATAAGATGACAACATAAAGATCTCCCCTCGACTTGAGAGATGTTGTTTTTTTATACATTTCCCTGGACTACCTAACCTTAGAATAATGTTCCAGAAACAACATTGACAATCCATGATTCTGAGGCTATTTTAACTTATTAACTTGAGTTTTCATTTGGTTTCAACAACTAGCTTAAAATAAGATGACATTACAATTTATTACGAGGCATCCATGTCAACTACTCCAACCAATGATAATGGTGACAAATTACAAGAAAATTGATGCGCACAAGACACCGTTATTGTTACATCCAGCAAATGCCATCGGTGTACCAACAATGATAATCATCAACGTTGATGCGCACAAACGATGTAGCAACATATTGTACACACCTACCTCGGGTAATAGGTCATGAACTTTTTCCATTAGTGAATATAAAAGGTTAATTTATCTCAAGCTTAATTCACTAAAATAACATGAATTGCGGAAGAACATACCTTGGGAAAAAATATTGTTACAATCAAAGGTAAGCTAAAAAAAAATATGGCTGAAATGAATGACAAAAAGGAAAAAGATGGCTATGGGAAAGATGTCATTTCAGACACGCTTCATATGCAAATATTGTTACAATCAATGGTAAGCTAAAAAAATGGCTGAAATGAATGACAAAAATGATAAAAAGGAAAAAGAGGGCAATGGGAAAGATGTCATTTCAGGCACGCTTCATATGCCTAATATGATTGGCACAATTTCTAATTGCAACGTAAGAAACATATATATACTAGAAAACATGATGCATACTAAGAGAATAAAGTAATAAATTAATTAATGGATAATGGTATGGGGATTACACATCC
>SNQJ01S0023414.1:0-63271 GCA_010110895.2 Picea sitchensis
AATTACAATCAAAAGGTATAGTCGAAAATACTAATATATGATCGTGGTGGATATTGGTGGCCACCCACCTGTTCCAAATTCCAACTAACTCATCTTGACATTTTTCAGTTCAACACATTTCTCTGTAATGGGGACATTTCTTTGTAATTGTGCGTTCTGCACTTCTAGGGTTGTCCTGAATCCCAACATAGCATCTAAGTGGATATTAGTGGCCTCCCACCTATCCCAACTAGCTTATTTTGGAAGTTTTCATGTCAGTACATCCTTTTGTACTTCCAAGGCTGTTTTGGGGCCCTAAACAATGTTTTCTTGGCTTGTCACAGTCAAAATGTAGACAAAGTTAGAGTTTGATGGAATAATGTATATTTCTTGAAAATACATTTCCAACAGGCTATTATATGCCTAAAATGGAGATCGTGTGAAAAAGTTACAACCCCAGAAATTTGATGTACTAACTTACCCAATGGGGCCCACATGACTTTTGGCACTTTATCTCCTGGGGTTATTTTTTTGGATGTCTAGGGTTTTAGAATTCATGCTTATCATAAAAAGGACTTCAAAGCCTCATTGTACTCATCTTCTTGTGAATGAGCATAGTCGTCACATCTCTTCTCAGATATAAATATGCCACCATTCTAGCGAGTCTTGCACTCTATATTTTTATAGTCTCTACACATTTCTTTCATTAATAGAAATCATCTATTGTTATACTTCTCTTTTTATGAAAATTTTTATGTGTATTTCATTGTAGTATCTTTGCTTTCATTTCGTTTCGAAAATAATCTGGATCAGTGGTATCAAAGCAGGCTTCTCTTGATCATTTTTCAGTGCATGTCCACAACGAGGTCCGAGTATATCAAGTTGGGTCTTGAGATTGTCTCTCTTGGGGACAATCTCTCTCGTAGGCCCAAGAAACGCTCTATGGCGGAAAAAAATAAAAACGATGGAGCATAAGATTCTATTAACCTGTTGCTTGAGCAAGATCTCGCGCGACAGAGGGATGAAATGATGGATACTTTTTCCCACATCCTTCAACACCTACCAATAGAAACAGGAGCATCTTCATCAAGCTGCCACTTTGGAGGAACCTCTCCCTTCAAGGTATAAGTTAGTTTTTATATTCTTGTATTTGAAGGTCAGATAGATGTAGATTTCTTAGAAAAATGGTTGAATATACTGGAAGGTTATTTATATGTTCACAATGTTTTCAATAGCGAAAATATCACCTTCACACTCCTCAAGGATATCCCCCATGTCAAACATTGGTGGGAAACTTACCGGGAGCAAATTTCCAAAGAGGAATCTAGAATATATGGGGTCGATCCCACTTGGGATTTTTTTGTGGATGTGGTCAAGGAACAATACTACCCTGTTGATAACTATGAAGAACAATACATGAGAAGGACCACACTATGGCAAGAGAAGATCCGAAAAATGCCATAGTTCACAAATACTTTCCATACCTTGTGCACCAAGTTGGGTATCAAAGACTCTAAGCCGCATCTGGTTCTGAAATACCATGGGGCTTTGCATAGGTGCATCCAAACTGAAATGGATTTCCTATACATCTCATCATTGGGAGATCCCTATTGATATGCTATCAAAATTGAACATAAATTTAGGCACCAAAACAAATGGGAGTTATTTTCTGCAAATACGCAACAACCAAAGAATTGTAAAGACGACCCTGACCAACAACGTCCCAACAAGCAATCCAAGACACAGGAAAATAAGGGTAAAGGAAATATGAATAATAACACTAGGAAGTGGTGTGACTTCCAAAAAATCCCCTTTTACCACACCGATGAATGTCACTAGAAATAGTCATCGGTGGTCGAGGTCAAAGACAAGGAGTCGAACCCTGATTCAGAATATGATCGAGAAAATATTGAAAATAGATATCATTGGTTTATACCCCATTTCTACTATCGTGACCACAACAATTCAACCAGAAGAACCAGTAGATACCCAAGAGGGGGAGCACATCTTCCATTCACATATGTGGGTGAAGGGGATCCTGCTGCATTTCATTATTGATAGTGGAAACCAGAAGAACCTCATCTCAGTTGAGGTCATCAAACAGTTGGGGTTGTCGACAACACCACACCCACAACCATACAACATCAGGTGGATTCACCATGGACGAGATCTCTGTGTCATCCAACAATGTCACCTATACTATGGAATCCAACCCTTTAAGGATGAGGTAGTTTGTGATGTTTCCCCTCTTGATGTATGTGATGTTGTTTTGGGCCAACCATGTATGTGGAAACATCATGTTTTTTATGAGTCTTGACCTCGTAGTGCCATTATTACTCTGGGGGTCAACTCTACAGGATACCAGAGCTATTTTTAACTAATGTTCCACCAAATCAGTGCCACAAGGTAATATTTCATACTACAAAATTCATCTTCTTCACAGTTTGTTCAAAGGATGCACAAAATTCCACTGCAACCACTATAGCCTCAACACCTTCTATCAAGCAGAAGAAGATTGCAGAAGAGAAAGAAGATATTGTTTCTTCACCTACGATGGTGCCTACACAATGCCCCTTCAAGCCCAGAGACAATAGGTTGGTGGAACAGATACAACCCCGCCAACCACAATTCTGTGACAACCTTCAACAGACCAAGCAACAAAACTTATCCAACAAGGCACATAGCTCACCAAGATTCAGATTCAAAAAACACTTTCCCCTCTTCCCCAGGGACTCAACGTAATGGATACAATTTATTCTTAAGGGGGGGAGTACTGATCTGGGTGGATATTGGTGGCCACCCACCTGTTCCAAATTCCAACCGACTCATCTTGACATTTTTTAGTTCAACACTTTTCTTTGTAGTGGGACCATTTCTTTGTAATTGTGGGTTATTTACTTATGGGGTTGTCCTGAAGCCCTACATAACATCCAGGTGGATATTGGTGGCTTCCCACCTATCCCAACTAGATTATTTTGGAAGTTTTCATGTCAATACATATTTTTGTACATCCAAGTCAATTTTGGGTCCCTAAACAATGTTTTCTTGTCTTTCCACAACAAAACTATAGACATAGCCAAAGTTTGATGCCATATCATGTATTTCTCGAAAATACCATTCCAACGGGCTATCACACGCTGAATACGAAGATTGTATGTAAAAGTTACGACCCTAGGAAGTTGATGCACTAACTTACCCAACAAGGCCCACATGAATTTTGGTGCTTGATCTCCTAGGGTTAGGTTTTTGGATGTATAGGGTTTTTGAATTCATGTGTATCATAAAAAGGCCTTCAGATCTTCATTGTACTCATCTTATTGCGAATGAGCGTAGCCATCACATATCTTCTTAGAGATAAAGTTTCCACCATTCTAGTGAGTCTTGCACTCTGTATTTTTATAGTATCTGTATAATTCTTTGATTACTAGAAATCATGTATTGTTCTATTTCTCTATTTCTGGCAATTTTTATGTGTATTTCATTGTAATATCTATGTTTCGTTTTGTTCCAAAAATAATACAGATCAATATAATAATAGAAATACAAAATATCAATATCTATGGCTTTACATGTGGCTTTGTACTTAACATGGGCTTTGTATAGGGGATTAGCATGCCCATTCCCCTAAAACAAGTGTTTCCATAAACACTTGATTAGCTGCAGATGTTTCTACATCAATACGTCATATTCCTATTGGTAGGTTCTTTTACTTGATGGGGTACTCAGTAGTTGTTAAATTACACAACTTCTTAATACGTATTTCAAGGATTGTTTCTGGTTCTAGTATGAATTTCCTATCTTCATTAATATTTGGTAAAACAATTTTAACTTCCATATTGTCACTAATTACCTTCTTTAGGAAAGAAACATAGAATATTGGATGTGCATGTGAAGATGGAGGTATCTCCAATTTGTAAGCCATACTTCCAATCCTTTGCAACACCTTATAGGGACCATAATAACTGGGTGCTAATTTATTGCCCTTATTCTGTTGCTTGAGGGAAACCTGTTCATATGGATGTACCCTCATAAATAACCAATCCCCCATTTAAAATTCCCTTTTGTTGTGATGTTGATCTCCTTGTTGTTTAATCCTATTTTATTTTTTTTGTAACCAAGTTGTCCTTCAATAGTTTGAGAACCTCTTATTGGTTCTCTATGTGGTCCTACGCTTATTAAACCTTCACTTTCCCTTTCAAGGGAGATGTGATGGATTGAGGATGATATCCATAAAATGCCATAAATGGGGAAATGTTTTATGAAGTATAGAATGATGTGTTGTACCACCATTCTACCAAGGGAAACCACTTGATCCATTGTGTTTGTTTATCAAATGAAAATCAATGAAGATGCCCTTCCATACATTTATTCACAATATTAGTTTTCCCATTGGATTGAAGATGGTAATAGGAGATTTGAGCCAATTGAGTACCCAAATAAGAAAGAAATTGGGTCAAAATATTTGTAGAGAAAATTGGATCTCTATCAGTTACAATGATCTTATGGATTACATGCAGCTTCTAAAATTTTCCCATGAATGTTGTGGCTACCATCTTTAAAATGATGAGAAAGGGAGAAAAAATGGGCATAATTTATGATTGTTGGCACCCAAATTTTTGGGTTAATATCGTGCATGCACACAAACAAAGTTGTGCATTCACATTCTAGTTTTATAATGCAAGAGGAATGAAAAGAAGTGTGTGTTAGACCAAGTTTTGATATTGTGTGCCAAATCCAAGGTCTACCAAATGAACATAGGTTATATTTTTGGATGCGCATTAGAAATCAAGAAGATTTGTGCCATAATCAAGAAAGGAATCACTGAGAAATCTCCCTGAACGATTACTACCAACAACCCAAGGGAACATGGAGTTGAGAAAAGGTGATTTGGTGAGGCAGTTAAGATTGCCCCGATTCCATAAAAGATACATGGAATGCAAGAAGGTGGCATAAGAGTGCAATACTGTTAGTTAGTAGAATGAGTGGAGTACAATTGACAGAGATAGAGATCCCGAGCAGAGAAAGATATTAAAAGGAGAAACATTAACAAAAATAGAGTCACTCGCTAAATGTATTGATGAATTTGTTGTTGTTATGATAGTTGTCAAGCTCGGTCTGAGCCTATGTGATATTGTAATGTCCCCAATTGTATTTGATTTTGTTCCATGTCTTGGAGTTCTAAAAAGATGTGCATGGCACGATGTATTATCATTTTGGGAATCATCTGAGGAATATAAGACTTTGTTGTTGTCATGTATGATTTTCTTAACATATGTTTGTGTTTGATGGAATGAGGAGGATAATAAAGTTATAGTGATTATGATCTATCATGTGTCACTTATGTGTTATTTGGATATCTGTGTGTATGTTTTTTACACATTAATGATAGCAAGCTATCAATTATGGAGTTTATGAACATCAACCTAGATGCATCGTTGTGCACTTATCCCTTCATCTCCAACAAAAGACCATATGGTCTCTATGATCCTCATTTTGTCTTGAGTGAGACCTTCTTCGACCCTGGCTGAATATTGATATGATGATGCTTTGTTTTTTTTTTTGGTCAACTCTAAATAAACCTTGGGTAGAAAGCTCTCTGAGTCACCTCACAATAAATTTTGAGATAAGATGGACTTAACCCCCCTTTGAACTACCCCCCTTGTGCATTTGTAATCAAGAAGATATAATAACATATAGTGAGGATATTGGAATAGGAGAAAGAGTAGAAGGAGATACAACAGAGTATACACATAAAGAATAAGGATACATCAGAGATACTTCACCAAGAATAGTATCAGCTTTGAGAATTTTGAAATCCAACAGTTAGATCAGAGGAGTTAGCTCGATATTGAAGATGGAAAATCAAGATAAAACTCTAAGGCTACCTGTTTTCCATGGAATGGGTAAGGATGATGCAAAATAACATTGGTTCACATGTGAAGAAATATGGTTTGTGAAAAGGATAAAAAACGAAGAAGAAAATGTTGTGCAACTAGAAACCACATTCAGGGATAGAGCCTTGACACAGTATATGAATTACAAGGCCACTTCACCGATGGGACAAGCGAGGTCCTTGATAGAGATCAAGAAATATCTTCTTAAGGATTTCCATAAACCTAATTCAGAATCTTAGTATTACAAAAATCAAGTATATTAAGTAGAAACAAGGGGAAATCATTTGGGGCTATGACCAATAGTTCAATATTTTGTTGGACAGGTTAGAGTTCCATATATAGGATGTGTATCACAGAGAATGGTTCATTATGGAGTTACTCCCCCATATCTGAATACCTCTCACCAAAAATAAGGTTTCTAATAAAGAATAGGTTGTGGAGATCGCAACGCGCTTGGAATCTACACCTGAAAGGGCTGAGACATCGACAGGATTGTCGTAGATGTAGTTGCAATTGTCCAACCTAAAAATGCAGTTGCAAGATATGGATAATATGAAATTCATTCATGGGAACATATGGTGTACCACATTTCTATCTTAGGGGAATTGAAGGGACAAGCAACCTGTACTTCCGAACTATGTGGAAAAAGGAGCATCGATCATGTTTCCAATCAATGGGCCTCAGACGAAATGATGTGATATTTGCAAACAATGGGTCCATATACCACCCCCCTATCCAACTTTGGAGAAATATCAGAAGATGCATCATACTCTGTTCTGTGAGTTATGTAAGTCCATGGGACATGATTTCAACAACTTACAATCACTCCATTTGATTCAAGGCAATACTTGCATCGAGCACCCTATACTTCTAAACTATGTGAAAAATAGAGCATTGAGCCAGTTTCCAATTGAGCCTCAAAAGAAATGGTGTGAGATTTGTAGATAGTGGGCCCATGTACCACCCCACTATCCAAATTTGGATAAATATCATAAGACACATTATACTATGTTCTGTGAGTTTTGTAACTCCATGGGATGTGATGTCAACAACTACCAATCACTCTAGTTGATGCAAGACAATACCTACAATGCATTCTTGGAAAAATAAGAAGAGAAAGGTGGTGATCATGGAGGTACTAAGAGACGTGGATACTAAGGAGGTCCCAAAGGAGGATATGGACATGGACACGGATGCATATATGGAGGAGGGGGAGGTAGGACCCCCACTTTTTTAAAATGTGGAGAAATTGGTCATGCATCAAGGTTTCGAACTAAACCATGCATACTATGTGTGTATCTCTAGTGGATGAGGATGCATGGAGTTCTATTATTTAAAATATCTATAAGATCACTTAGCATAGGGAACATTACATCGATCCCATCACAGATGGAGAATTAAGTTAGCAGAGCTTCAAGTATCATGACATTGATTCATAGGATGCGATGGAAAGGTGGAAAAAAAAGTTGTAAGAGGTATCTAATTGAAAATGTCCAAGGATAAATAGAGAAATGCACGGGATAGGATCTAATTTATGTGATGCCTCATGGTTTTATGGGACAGGACTAGTAGAGGCAGTGCCATTGTACATGGAGAAATTTTTCCTAATAGTGTGGAGAATTCAGGCCATGGATGTTTTGGTTCCAGGGAAACTTGTTTGATGGTGGGAGATGCATCACACACATATTTAAGACTAGTCCCAGGTGGCTGATTTGAGAAAATTTAGCTTCTAGCCAATATCAGATTTCAAATTGGCCAATTGGTACAAAGGAATCGAAGATCCCCAGGAACACATTTCTTATTTATAACAACTCTATAATTCCAAGAATATTACTTGATCCCAATGGGTGCATTAATTAATTCACACTATGGAAATGGTTCCTAGGATATGGTGTATCTAGGAGGAACTCGGGAGGAAAACAAGAAATTGGATCCATATGAGCTCTCATTTTTGCTTGAACTTTATCTTCACAACAAAATATCTAGCTCAAAGAGAAGATCTCCTTTGTATTAAAGATTTTATATTTCATCGATAGAAAAAGGAGGTCATAGCTTGGGTAGTATGCTCATATCATAGACCCATATAAAAAATGAAATACGTTTTCCATTGTTGGAAGATCGATGTTGATAATAATGATGATGATGACCCACATGGAATCCATATCAAAGAATCCGAAGGAGATAGCGCATTGAAAGGTAAGGTATTGGTGTTGGCACTGTGTATGATGGTAAGACCCTAGGTTTGAGTTATATTTAACCAACAAAACCCTTCAGACACTGACCCTTTTAGCATCACTTGCATGTACAGGTGAATTCTCGCCCGAGGTATCTATTGGGAATGCAAGAACTAGGTTTCTATAATTGTGAGGGAATGTAAGTTGAACATTCTATTGATTCTTACTTATTAGTTTTCTCTGCGTAAACATTTCTTTATCATTAGAGACCTAATTTGACTTTTTTGGTTCATATTACCACTATATTCTTGATTAAAAAATAACCCATTATTTTACCACTCATAACAATGGTGCAATGATTATTCATAAGACAATTCTAATCTAATAAACATCAAACATAATCCATGAATAATCACACAAAAAACAATTAACACAATATTTAATGTGGCTCACCCAAATCTAGGCTATGTACACAATGGTTGGACTCTTTATTATGCATTCGTTAATTAATTCAGGCTTGCACACAACACTTACAAAGATATAACATGGTTGTCTTCCTCTCTCCTAGCCTAGTCATTCTGTAGTGCAAGCCTCTCTCTCTCTAGACATGATCCCTCAGACATTTGGAACATACTCCACATACTCATCTAGTGGAAGTGTAGTGATCCTCTCAAATGCTTGTTGGGCTATTTCTTGTGCTTCTTTTAATTTTTCCTCCACATCCTTCATCTATGGATCTTCCACTAAGTCTATCCAGATTTGTGCACTCTCCTCGCAGAGTTTGCGCACTCTTCTTCTATCTTCTTGATGTTGGCGTCTTTTGTCATTTCCATCCTCTCTCTTCCTTCTCTTACTTTTGGTGGCATGCCTAGCATTCTTCATAACTGTAGATCCTAAATATTTGTGCAAAATCCCTTGATGAAGTTGCCAATATTCAATACATGTTTTTATGTAGTAGCCTCGACTACTATCAACACTTATGGAACTTCCTTGTACAATTTCTAGATGACCACTTATGTCTTTTGCGTCGTTCTCTTGGCTTCATCCTTTTCCTTTAACTCTTTCTTGGACTTTTTCTCAGCCTCATTCTTTTCCTTCCTAACTTCGTCCACTTTCCCTTCGTCTACGCTGTTTTGTTGGAGAAAAATTCATACTATTGTTGTAACCGATCCTTTTCCTCGTGTACTTTAGTCAGTTGTTTGTGTGCTTCCTCTCCTCAAATCCTAATCTCATGTAACATGCCAATTTATAGGCTTTGTAGTATGTGTGTCAGAAGTCATGACACCATAATGTTAAAATAGTTAATTTCCTTCACCTGTTCTTGTAATTCTTCCATTGGGAACTCAATTTCATCTACCTCAATTTGTAGTGTTTTTTGTCCAGCTGCTAGCTTGGTTAAGGTTGGACACACAGTCTCATATTCTTCCACCAGAATTATGGACGTTTCTACCTCTGTCCTGCACTCTTTTGTAATGCTATCTTCTTCGAAGAGATGTTGTAGTGTTTTCAATTACTCTTGCACCTTCAGGTGTCTCTCTGTTTTTTTCCTTATTGCTTCCTCCATGATTTCCTCTGCGATGTCCTGAACTTGGTAGCTGATGCAGTCCATATCATAATTGGTTAAACTATAAATTTGGGGTTATACTTCTTGTGCCCCTCTCATGTTACCTGTCGTGGGGATCATCTATTGTGCCTCTGTTGTTGATGGCCCAGGTGTATCTCTTGCACCATTGGTATGATCATTCCATTGGCCCTCATCCAGTTCTTCATCACTCTTAGCATGTTCCCCTTCATCTTCTAGGTGCCCTGTTTTCTCTATTGGGATTTTCCACCCAACTTTCCAATCATTCAGAATCAAGCATACATGTTTTTTGTTCAACCTGTAGTTGGTTGGAATCCATTGGTGTGCATGATCCTTCTTTGCTTGAACGCACATGTGGTGCTTGTCGTCTTTGAAACACACAGTATCCTTATAGGTTTCCACTATTTCCACTAAGATGTGTGGCATGTGTTCAATTAGATACATGATGCTATCAAAGTATATAAAGAACATGAAATTATTATCTCATTGAATCCTTTTATTCATCGTATGCCATAAGTTGGCATACGGTCTAATCATATTACCCCTGTCAGATTTCCCCATGCATTGATAGTAGCTTGGTTCATGCCATCCTACCAGTGCAATCAAAATCAACAACCGTGCATAGTGAAATTATGTACCCTTCTCCTGTGCCTCGATACAATATTGCAAAAATTGGTTCACCAAGAAGGTAGACCAATTCATTAGGACCCCTTCCAAACAGTTTTCTATGACTACAATCAATGTATCTAGTACTTCATCCTTTTGGAACTTGCACATAAATTTGCAAGACAACACCTACATTGCAAACCAAACACCATTATCATTTATATTTGCGACATCCAATACCCCATTTCCCCTGAAGGTGTGGAATTTTTCCTTCATTGATTTTGAGAGGGATCTATCCCCTGCCTTGTTGAATAAAAGGGTCGGGTCCTCACCTTCCTTTGATAGCCCTATGATCCGCAAAATCAAGACAGTATCAATTGACACTAGGAGGTCAAGCCATAGTGTCCCCCCATAGATGTAGCTAATAAATAACTTCACATAGGCATTGATTTCTAGGTTGCGTATGAAGAGTGGAACCTCCAAAAGGTTCATTATTTCAGACTTCACGAGCCCTATTTTCCACATTTCTATTTCCATCAATATCGCTGACATGCCTGACATGCTCTTAGTGCAGAAGTATTTTCCCTGGCCATCTTGGGATTTTTTTTTGGTCTGCGATATCGTGATCCACTATATTGAGGTTAATGACCTTGTCGAGCATGTATCCTTCAATACTTACACTAGGTGGGACTGGTGATGTTGTCAGTGGTTATTTTCTATCTACAGGAGCTTTGACCTCCAATGAATCATCTTTCCTTGGTGGGATATAATTCTTGCGGAATCTTTCCTGTGAAGTCAAATTCGAAGCCCCAGGTACTTCCTCAACCTCTAATGCATCTACTGGTCATTTTTATTATCTTTGTGCTATTTCTGATGGAACTTCAATTTTTTGTGGGGACGTTGTGTTGTGCGACAAGTTCATTTACTATCTCTGCAACTATTCTTTTGTAGTTGTAGCTCAGCTCTAATTCACTCAGATCCACTCTGGTTTTCTCTCTCTTACATGTAGCTCTTAGTCACAATGATCCACGCTAAACAACGTTCGAATTTTTTTATGCCTCCTTTCCAATTCTGCATGTCTCTTCATGCATTAACTACCTTGTACAATCCACCAATGGGGTTGATGAGTTGTTAAATAAGTGAAGATTTATTACCAAATCCAACGTGTGATTTTTCCCTCATACTGTCAATTTTTTGTGATTTCCAACAAATTTTACCATTTAATATTATACGACGTCTTTATGTCCTATAATTACCATTTTATCATCTTTGTTTCCATGATTTACTTCTAATGGTCTTGTTACTGCCAAACTGTGCAATAGTTCTTACTTTTACATCTTCTTGCTTCGCAATCATTTTCTTCTATGAATTATTTTCTGAATTGGTGCATGTCCCTCCTGATGAACGATAGTCATTCCTTCTACGGAATTTCTTATTCCTTAGTACTCTGTAATCTTATTTTTTTCCTATATCTACGTTTTATTCATTTTTCTTCCCTTTTCTACTTTTTGTAAATTTTTTGTGTTTATTTTCCTACTATAGTATAGTTACTATGATACATGTGCCCGAGCACAACCCCGATTACTATGCATCGCATGACTAACAATATTCCATAGCATCTTTCTGAAGTGTGGGCCACTAAATCCTAACACACAAAATATTTTGTGCAATTTCTCTCCCTGCATAATATCCTCCTGCAGTCCTGTCATGTGCTTCTTTGAGTATCATCGATATTTTTTATTCCAACACACATCGTCTCAATATTCCATATGCACCCAACTTGTATAAAATCTCTGCGATCAATAGATAATATGCTACTTTTAATAGCAATTGTTTCTTCTTCACAATTGTCATGTCTAATTGAGCCATACATGTATTTATAAACTCCACGATGTCTAAGAAGTAATAATCCACCATCTTTGCTGCAAATAGATGCGCGTCTAGGAAGTTGTCATCGAAATTTGTTGCATCTTCTCCTAACAATATGTGTGTTAGATGATCTGGTCCTACTTTTAGCTTCCCTAGTTTCACTACAACCTCAAATAGACATTTGCATATTCTCCTCCCCAACATTGGCTTGTTCACTAAGTATTTTAATGCATAATGGTCTTTTTACATCTTAAAATGAGACCCCATTAAGTAATGTCTGAACTTTTTTTAGCACATATACCATTGTCAATCTTTCTCTTTATATGGTAGTATAATTCTTCTCTGCTATTGACAACTTCCTTCTTGCAAAAGAAATTGGGTGGCCTATGTCTCCCTCCCATGGTTGGGATAGTACTGTGCCAAAAATTATGGACAATGCATATACATGTACATGGAACTCCTTGTTCCAATATGGAAATATCAAAATCGGTGCGATCACTAGTTTTTTATTTAAGGTGTCCAAACCATTCTGATAGTATTCATTCCATTGGAACTTTGCTTCCTTCTTCAGTAACTTTTCCATCAGTGTTGTGATCTATGCATATCCTTTGATAAATTTCCTGTAATATCTTGTATGGCCAAGAGTTTCTCTCAGTTGTATGACTGATGTAGGTGGTTCTAAATCCATAATTACTACAATCTTGGCTAGATCTACTAGTAGTCCTTGCTTGCAAACTACATGTTCCAACAAAATAATTCCAAATGGTGTGAAAAAACTACACTTCTTCAAGGTCAGGGAAATATGACACTATCTACACGGATCCAACATTATCTTGAGTACTTCCATGTGATCCTTGAGTAGAATAAACACAATCCAATCATCCAAGTACAATTCAAGGAACTTATGAATAAATTCCTTGAATGTTGCAACCACAACATTGGAAAACACCGAAGGGGAATTCTTCAGTCCAAAGGGAATTACTATATACTGATAACTCCCCTACTCTGTAGCGAAAGTAATCTTGTGTTGGTCCTCCTGTGAAATTTGTATCTGATGGTACCATGAGAACCCATCTGTAAAAGAGTAACTCTCTTGGCCTCCTACGTTCTCGAGTACCTCATCTTTGAATGGTGTTGGAAATGGGTCATGTAAACACACACCATTCAACTTCCTCAGATCTAGACAGATCCTAATTCCTCCAGTCTTCTTGTATTTCACTACCATTGGAATGATCCACTCATATTCTTCTATCGGTTCGATGATTCCTACGTCCAACATAATGTCTATTTCAACTTTCACCTTTTCCTTGTGCTTCCTATTTAACCTGTAAGGCCACTGTTTCACTGGATTAGCACCTAGTTTTAGTGGAATATTCATCTCACCTAAGTCCCATGTTATCCCCTTCTTCTTGTTTTTTTTTTCTCTTCCAAAGTTTTGTAGTATATTTCTTCTTTTTGTGATGGACTTATGTTCTTTGTTTTGTGCATACCAAGCTAGTTCATATTCTTCCTTATCTTCTTTTTATTTTTCTCTCTTCCATATCTTTTTGTATCCTTGTCTAGAAAAATATGTCATGTTAATTTTACAATCTTGGGCTATGTGTCCATAGTTTTTGGATTTGTAACATTCAACATTGTAATGTAGGGGAGAAAATAGATTGTAGTTTCTTTCAATAGGCCCATGAAAATCTCTAGTATTGGTATCCTTGTAATTCTTGTGAGAGATTCTACTTCTATTTTTCATATAATTACTTCCTGCATAAGCTTTGCAATATATTTCCTTATGACCTGTTGTCCCTAGACCAATTTTTGAGAAACATTGGTCGTGTTTGACCACTTTTGGGACTTCGACAGGCTAGTCGAAGATGGAGAGCCTAAGCAGAGTGGATATCACGACATATCACTCATTTTGTGGGCTTGTGGACCCAGAAAAGGGTTTTAGGGTTTATGTAATGGGTTATGGGATGTCATCCCATGGGTTTACCCATGTTTAGGCCTTTTTTTAAAAGTATATATAGGAAGTAATGTAATGTAGAAAGTAGTAGAAGCTTAGTGCAAGTAATGTAAGATATTGGGTGGTTGGCTATGTGCAAGATATGTTGTAAATGTAATGTTGTCTATGTACATGATATGTTGCAAGTGTAATGTTGTCTTAGTGCAAGAGATTGTAAGTTTCTCCATGCAACAGACTGTGTAAGGCTTTGTGCTAGGAAGGAGTTGGCTCAGTGCCTTGACCTGATTTTGGGGAAGGTGGATCTAGTGCATTGTGTGCATATCACGTGTCCACTGTGAAGCTTAGCTCTGTGGATTTATGCATAGGAGCAGAAGAATGTAATAAGCTTTAAGACTAATAAAGAAGAAGAAGAAGTTGGTGGGCATAGCCCCACACTGGGGTGAACCACGTATATGCTGTGTCTTAATGTGCTTTGTGCGATGTTGTTTATGTGTTTATTTTCTTAGTTCTATTGTTATGACATGTAATGAATGCATCTGATGTTGTTTCTTAGTGATTAATGATATTTGAATGTTAGATCTGAGATAATGCTATGTGCTAAGAGGTTTTAAGTGATTGATCTTGATTGTTACTACGTTGATCTATAATAAGGGTTAATATGCGATGTGAATGAGAGCCATAATCTAATGCATATTATTGGCTAAGTGCTTTGTTAAGTGTTGTAATCATAGATCTGTGTCCCATCCTGGTTGTAGACACCTGCATCCTGCAACCCCCCTTGCCTCTACCTCGGGTGAGGCTTCATCTGCTTCGCAGGTGTTGCTGAAAGGGCCGATAGTTAGGGTTTTGTTGGTGCATTGTTGAAGCGCTGAACCCTGGGTCTGCCCCTATTCCAACAAATGGTTTAGTTGAAGTGCATAGAAGGAATGAAAATGAATTGGGCGAGTTACCTCATCAATGATCTTGAGAAGGACTGTGGAGAAGCACGGGACCAGGTCTATGAGTTCCATTTTAGCTAGCTACTAGTATTGATCGCATTTGTTGCTTGGAAAATGCCGAAAGGAGCAACCTTCCCGGAGGTTTAGGCATCGAAGTCATTGGCCGAGAGGTTCTCCACCTTGTGGTACACGAATGACATGTCGAAGAAGTGGCAGTTGAACGATGTCTTCCATTCTTATTACAAATAGCTGAAGTGCTCCATTGAGGCATTTCCATGCATGACCCCGAATACACTGCACTAGTACAGGCCACTAGCGAAGTTCCATGCATATTGGCACTTTATCTACATCACCATGTGCAGGGATGAAAGAAAGGAGGAGTTACAATCCTACTATAAGTTGACCGATGAATACGTGGATGAGATCACCAAATAATGGCCAGTAGAGTTCCTTGTAACAGTTGAATATCCAGACCTCTCCGACCCCGACATCATCGAAAGTCCCTTGGTCACTCTGGTCGAACATGATGGACAGACTAGCGTGAAGAAAAATAAGAAAAAAGAGGTAGTGCAAAACATAGAAAGTGATGAGGAGGACAACGCCTCAGATGAAAGCAGGACTGATTCACCTGCAGGAGGAGGAGGAGACAAAGTGAACCAAGAAGAAGGAGGGGAAGAAGGAGAGAATAAATACAAAGGTGAGGTGACAACACTGAAGGATCCCCCTATAGAGGCCGAAACATTGAAGAAAAGGAAGTTTTCTCCACAAAAAAAAATCAGAAAGAAAGAAGACTCGAGCCAATAAGCCTCAGTAGAAGAATGTGCTCACAGTGGATGATATCGATCTCATCATTGCAGTTTTGGAAGACTCTTCAGAGGATATCTTTCAAATACATGGCGTGAAGTAGGAAATGTTATATGAAATAATCGAGAAAGTGTTGAAAGAGATACAACAATCCATTCATTTGAGCCGCGTAGTACCTACTGCGCCTGGTTCATCGAAGAATGCAGAATTGGGGGATGAGCCCACCCAATTACGAAGGTTAGCAGATGAAACAGAGGATTGAATTCATCGAGTCCAAGAAGAAAAGGAGTAGGCTACAAAGGCCCTTAAGCAAGAAAAGGAGGAGGTCTCAGAGAAACCTCTAGTTGCGCAGAAGGAGAAAGATGAAATTAGGGCGATGTTAGAGGAAGACAAAGAGAAGATCCAGAAAAAAAAAAAGACTAGTTTCTCGTAGAGAAGATTGCAGTCAAAAAAGTAGTGACTAAAGAACTTCGCTTTGTGTCGGGCTTGGCACAAGAGGAACAAGATTCGACCTAAATTCAAGTGGGGAAGCTTGTTGAGGCCATTCAACAACTTCAAGCAAGAGTAATGGAGCTAGAGATCCAATAAGTTTTGAGCACTCTGCAAGAAGTGCGTGATCAAAGGGAGGAAGCTGCTAGGAGCGCAGTAGAAAGAATCAGGGAACTCACCTCATAGTGTAGGCAATTGAGTGATCGTAGTGCACATACCTCTGAGATCCTTGCAGAAGATCCATAGTTGAGGAAACTAGAAGCACAACTACAAGAAGCAAATAAACAGGCACTAACCGTCCAGGCACAGATGAATCTCCTCACTGTAGTTGAGAAAATGAAAAGATCACAGGAACAATGCGCAGTCCAGCAACAAATTACTGTTATCCAGAGAAGAGTCATGGAATTTATGCAGAGACTCCAGCCGGTGCAGGACGAATCCTGCACACTTTTTGAAGAGATTGAAGGACAAGGCTCACAGCTGGAACAAGTGGTTACGACAGTGGAACAATTCCTGGAAGGTCATGTTACAGAGAAACTGATTTAGTAGTTTGCCGAGCAGGAGGCCCTAGCGAAACAACAAGTCAAAGAAGCTCGAGAAAAGCTCGAGGCCTTTGAAGCAGTGTTGCTCAGATTTGAGTGACTCGGGACACATCATAGGTGAGTGTTGGAGGCTTTTTGTCCCTCGACAAAGTTTTGAGGAAACATTGGTCATGTTTGACCAATTTTTGGGACTTCGATAGGCTGGTCGAAGATGGAGCGCCTAGGCGGAGCAGAGATCGCATGATCTCACTCATTTTGTGCAGTTGTGGACCCAGCAAAGGTTTTTAGGGTTTATGCAATGGTTTATGGGATGTCGGTCCATGGGTTTACCCATGTTTAGGCCTTTTTGTAAAAGTATATATAGGAAGGAATGTAATGTAGAAAGTAGTAGAAGCTTATTGCAAGCAATGTAAGAGATTGGGTGGTTGGCTATGTGCACAATGTGTTGTAAGTGTAATGTTGGCTTAGTGCAAAAGATTGTAAGTTTCTCCATGCAATAGACTATGTAAGTCTTTGTGCTAGGAAGGAGTTGGCTTTGTGCCTTGACTTGATTTTGGGGAAGGTGGATCTAGTGCACTATGTGCAGATCACCTATCCATTGCGAAGCTTGGCTCTGTGGCTTTGTGCACATGAGCAGAAGAATGTAAGAAGCTTAAAGACTAATAAAGAAGAATAAGAATTTGGTGGACATATCCCCACATTGGGGTGAACCACGTATATCCTGTGTCTTGATGTGCTTTGTGCGATGTTATTTATGTGTTTATTTTCTTAGAGTTGTTGTTATGACATATAATGAATGCATCTGATGTTGTTTCTTAGTGCTTAATGGTATTTGAATGTTAGATCCGGGCTAATGCTATGTGTTAAGAGGTTTTAAGGGCTTGATCTTGATTATTACTGTGTTGATCTGTAATAAGGGTTAATATGCGATGTGAATGAGAACCATAATCTAATGCATATTATTGGCTAAGTGCTATGTTAAGTGTTGTAATCATAGATCTGTGTCCCAACCTAGTTGTAGACACTTGAGTCTTACGACCCCCCTGCCTCTACCTTGGGTGAGACTTCATCTTCTTCGCAGGTGTCTCCGAAAGGGCCGGTAGTTAGGGCTTTGTTGGTGCATTTTTGAAGCGTTGAACCCTGGTTCTGCCCCTATGACAACATGACCAAAATGTTTTCAAGAAAAAAAATAGTTGAGAAAAATATTTTGGTACTTTACTGTGAAGGGTCTTGTTGATGGAGTAGCTCTTTTGAAATTTTCCTTATCTTCATTGAGTGTTGGATCAATATCTTGTTGGTTGTGATTTATTTCTTTGTTTTTGGAATCTTTAAGAAAATTTGCATATCTTTTAGGATTGTCAATTCTCTTTTCTGGTGACCTAGAGCTTGTGTCTTCTTCAGGGGTTTTCTAATTGTAGTCATAACCAAGGCTTGTATTCATAGATGGTGACCTTTGACAAGTGATGATATTATCTATGATTGTAGCACTCTTTTCAAATTTTAATTTTGTAGTCAGTTGGGTAACTGTATCTACTAATTCTTTTCTTAGAGAGGTAATTTCTTCTTCAATATTCTCACCACATTGTTCATTTTGTTTTAATTTTCTTTCTATCAATTCATTTATTAGTTCTACTTATTCAATCTAAACCTTAATTATTTTTTCTTTTTATTCAAGTCTTTGCGACAATTTCTCCTTAAGTAACATATTCTCCTTTTAGAGCTTCGTAATTTCATTTTGATCACAAGTAAGTTTCCTTTCAGAATCAACCTTGTCATGTTCATATTTGTTCAATTCCTATTTTAGATTTCTATTCTTTTCTTTGAGTCTGTCTACTTATTCTAAGGCACAAATAAGTCCCACTTCTAGATCCTCTTCCACTTCAATATCAAAATTTCCTTCTCCTCTAAAATTTGTGATTTTATTTTCTTGATCATCAGACTGTGTTTCAAGGACCACGAAGATAATCTCTTATGTTTCACTATCACTATTATGAGAAGATATTTTATCCTCATTGGTATATAGAGTCTTGTCATTCTTGTAATTTTTTATTTTGGAGTCTTCTTTTTCATAAGGACATTTGGTTGCAAAGTTTCCTACTTCTCCAAAATAAATACATTTAAAAAGAGGCTTACCTTTCATTGACCAATCTTTTCTTGAACTCCTAGAAAAGTTGGCTTCTTCAAAATCTAATTCACTATCTGAGTTGTCAATTGTTTTGTATTCTTCTATTCTTGTCTTCTTTGATGATTTGATGGTTGCTTCCTTTTGTGCCGACTTTTCTTTTTCCATATCTGACTTTTGATTGTCTCCATATTCTTGATCAACAATATTTTTTTATATGGATATGAGGAGATATTGCTTTGTGTAGAGATCTTGTAGCTTATCCCAAATATCTTTAGATGATGTACACTATCCCAATTTGAATTTCTCTGAATCAGATAAGCCATTCAAAATAAAATTCATTTTTATTGAATTATTTTCACTTGACTCCTTTGCAATTGCATATGTTGGTGGATTTTTTCAGGGTGTGTAAGTAGTGAAAACTTATTGCTAGATATCATATCCCAATGCATATAGTTGTAGCTTCATACTTATGTTCCATAATACATAGTTTGTTCCATCGAACAAGGGAGCTTTGTTTGGGGAAAATCCTTCATGTTTATCCATTTGTGCTACAGGGATTTACCTTATAGTGTTTAGACTGTTTTGAAGGAACCCACTTTGAATTGTTGGAACACTTACTTATACTGAGAGGAGGGTGAATCAGTATAACAATTTTTTTTCTTTCATTTCAATATTTATCAATGTGTTACTTTACAAAATATAATCTTCAATGATAAATACACAACCATACAATCCACATTATACAAATATTTAATGTGGAAACCCAAATGGGAGAAAACCACAAAACAATTATTTTATAAAATCATGCAACACCAACCTGCAGGAGACACCAATCCCCTTAGCTAAGCACAAAATCAACACTTCCTATAGGAACAAACTTACAACTGCAATATTTTCAAGAACCAACCTATAGGAGACACCAATCCCCTTATCTAAGCACAAACTCAACACTTCCTATAGGAACCAACCTACAAGTACAATATTTGCAAGAACCAACCTACAAGAGACACCAGTCCCCTTAGATGAGAATCAATTGAGAAATATGTAGGCACCAAGCTATTGGATACACCAATCTCCTCAATATGTACATAATTTCAAATCTTTTCTCTTTGCAAACCTTCCCCTTTCTCTATACAGAGAAAGAAGGAGATTTGCAGAAAATGGGTGAAATCATGAAGATGGGTGTCTATTTTGATTGTTTATGAGAAAAAAAAAACATTTTCGCAAGTTCTTCAACTTCCGACATACAAAAGTATTTTTTTATTTAGAATTTCACTTTACAGTAAAAACAAAACTTGTGAATAATTTTGTTAGCTTTCCAATGACTATTTTTAAATTTTTGTTTATTAAGATTTGATATGTCAATTTGACAATTGTTTAATAATATGTTCCTTAAACATGAAATGAATGATAATGAGTTATTCCCCCCCCCAACAATGTATCTATTATTAAACTTTTTTTTTTAACAAACGAAATATACTGCAACAATCTACAGAGACTTTATTTTATTATGACTATAATTTTGAATCTAACACATGAATATTATAATTTCTAGACTTTTTTGAAGTTGACCAATCTGAAAACATTGCAAATTTTAAACGCATGTTTTCCCCCACCTTGTATCTATCTTATTTTTTACTTAAAAGTAAAATCTAAAAATATCCTTTTGAAAAGAACAACGTAAGGATTATGAATATAATTTTTTCTAATTTTTTCACTGTGTATTTTTAGAGATACAGACTTGTGGTTTCATTCAATCATAATGTCAGCTGAAAATATTATTCAGTGATTTTAAAAAAAAATTAAATAAAATTAGATAAAAATAATGAAAATGAAAACAAATTATAGGAATTGAAAGTAAATTCAATTTTACAAATGCTGTTGTCATTTTTGAAACCAAATTCTGAGTATTTGCAAGAGTCCGCAACCTCCAAATTCAGGTACGCTAGAGGTGATTCTCTAGTTCTTGCATACAATCCCATTCTCTAGTTTTCGACCGAAAGAATCTTTGGGCCGAAAAACTAAATTCTAACGAAAATCATCAAAATTAAATGGTTTTCAAGCTTTTCGGCCAAAAAACCCTTTTTTCTCTGAAATAGGGTTGAGCGAATTCCGTATGCCAGAAAAAATGAAAAGGCACATCGTATCGTTTCATTTCACGCCAAATTGTATAAATATGCTTCCGTCCGAACACATTTAACACAATTCATCGCTTGTTTCATGGTTTTCTAGAGCACCTAAACAAAGTTTTGAATCATCTTTTTCGTTTTTGTTGAACAAGGTAATTGATGTTTGTTCAAGTTTTTATTGGAATAACAATTTATATATTGAAAGATAAATGTTGAGAATTTTTTCAAGGTGAAACCTTTGTTGAACATAACTTTTATAGATAACTATACTCATGGGAAACAAAAGTTTGCGCAAGAGAAAATTTGATCGCACTCGAGGTGAAACTCACCATAAAGATCAAAGCAAAGAGCATTATTGGAGAAATAAACGAGAATGTGCAAATATTGAAGAAATAAACGATGATAATGTAAATATAGATTTTCAATAAGAAGAAGTTCAACCAAGTATGCATGCACATATTGTCTATATTAAAGGTATAGAATTCAAATTTAAAATATTGTTTAATATAATTGATTGTAATTACAATTTGATGTTTTTCAAAAAACATAAATAGATTTGTCTCATAACGTCGATGAAGACGTTGAAACCGAAATTGAAGCGGAAGACGTTGAAACCAAAATTGAAGCAAAAGAAGAATCACCTATAGGTATGTACATAAATTTAGATAATACAAGATGAACACGTGTATATTGTTTAGTGAATTTATATTCGGGTTTTGTTTTTTAATATAAACTTTAAATTGAAATATGAGGAGAATCTATCAACATTGATGATGAAATATTAGAAAATGTTGATACTAAAAAATTTGGGAAGAAAGAAGCTAAGCATTATATAAGATATCAAACTAAGAATATGTATAATACTTTTTTCAAAGATGAATTAGTAACAGTATAAGCTCAACTTTTACTCTGTTTAATAAAGTCAAGAAAGTTAAAATAAGCTACATCATTATTGAGTATTCAAAAGTTGACAAAAGATACAAAGGTGAAACATAGTGTCTTTCACAATATAACTAGTGTATTAAAAGCTTTTGGAAAATCTTGAAAAAAATATGTCAGTGTTGCACGTAGAGTGATGCAAACAACAATTGTTTCATCTAGCAATATAAAATATCATTTTACACGACACATGGCAAAAACGATGGGAACGTCAAGAAAAACATTGTACAAACATAGAAAATTTCAATTGCAAATAGATGCAAATGATGAACTGGCTTGTTGGACAGTGATTTCTAGACAACCCTACAAAGATAGAATTGCAGAAAATGTTAAAGAATTGGCCTGTAATTGTTGGTTGAAAAAATCTCATTTTTCACCACATAAAAGGGATGTGTTGCGATAAATAATAGCATAGAAACAATATGAATAACATCCAATACATATATTTCCAATGATACAAATAGAATTGTTCAATAAGTTCAAAGAAGAGCACAAAGAAGTTAAAATTTCTATCAATACATTTGTGCAACAAAACCCATGGTTTGTTAGACCCATCATTGTTCGTGACACTTGTTGTTGTCATTATCATGTGGAATTTGAGTTATATTATAACACTTTTCTTGATTTTGGTATAACTTTATGGCCAATTTCACTGCCTCCTTCCACATTTCATGCTTTTATATCTGAAATTCTATGTGAAAGAGAAGGTGATGAATTATTTTACCAAAAAAAATGTGTTGGTGGAAAGAAATGTGATCATTGTGGAATTATAAGTTTGTTTCACTCAAAGTATCCTATTGATATGAATGATCAATCATTTTCTAATATAACAGTCAATTAGAAGAGATATGAATATATCAACAACACGGCTCCACATTATTCAAATGTTAATTCCAAAAGGATTGATTTGAAAGTTGATAAAATCTGTGTGATATATTTTTTGAACAAGTTTGAGAAAGAAATTCTTAACATCCCACTCTTGCACGCACCCGATTAGAGTTATTCTTGTGGACACTTGTGTGCAAGTGATCTGATTCACTATATGATTGACTAATTCGATTATGGAGCATGATGATGTTTGTGTATTTGATGATATTTATATCGACGGGTGATATTGACTGGTTTTCTTGAGTGTGCATGACTTAGGATGTTTAAGGATGCCTATGGTATCGATGGATCTACTTGGACTCTGGATCGAGTCAGTGAGAGGACGATTATGGTTTGAATGTTTTGATATTACCTATGTGGAATATGACTAGATATTATGATGTTGATTGTTATCGCTGACATGTTTTGTTGATGGATGCAAGCTGACGATAGATTGCTAACCACACTCACATTAGGAGTAAATGGATCACACATGACAACCCAAGACATTGAGGGAGAGGTGTGGCAACATCCCTGCCACAACCTACTAGCACTCTCGTCATGGCACGAACTCCAGGTTAACGATTACCTAGTTCGAGAAGACCCACGACGTCATGAGGGCAGACTATGACAATCACTTATGATGATTCTAAAGGGCACGCAATAATGCAGGGTCATTATTCCTTAGACGCCCTTAGTCTCTCACAAGGTCACCTGATGGAGTATTGACTCCAGGGGTTTGACTTCTACCAAATTCAATCAAGAGGTGAGTAGCATCCTTAGAGCACGTAGTTCGTCTTGAAGGGCATGTCGTTCAAATAAAAAGGAAAGAGGTGAGTGACACCCTTGGAGAACATAGTGCGTCTTGAAGGGAACGTCATGCAAATAAAACAGAAAGAGGTGAATGGCACCCTTGGAGCACGTAGTGCATCCCGAAGGGCATGTCGTGATTTTAACCATTGTAAGTTAATAAACCTAGTGCCTAGAAAACTGTGCCTCGTTAGGACCTGGTCAGCCCTAAAATGAATGATGTGATGAGTAAAGTTTAATAACAACTTTTCCCTTAAGAAATGTTTTCAGCCTAGTGAATTTAAAACCTAGATCTAAGTAGAACCTTTGAACAAAAACAAAATAATTAGACATGTAACAAGAAGGGGGTAAAGAAAATTCAAGCTTTAATAATTAAAGTAAATTTTTTTATGAAGGTTTAATTATTAAGAGGGGCAAATGGTTTTTTTTTCCTAAACTTGATAATTTTGAACTTAGTTATAAAAAGGGGAAACTTAAAGAAAAAGGAAAACTTAAATAAAAGGGGAAACATAAAGAAAAAGGGGAATGCCTAACTTAGTAGGGAATCTAGCCTTTGGAACTTTCTATTTGTGAAGTCAACTAGGCTTTAAGTAAGGTGTAAGTAATTTAAGAAACATAAGGGAATAAAGAGACACTGAGGAGCGTTTTTAGGAATGCCTTTAGGTGGGTGAGGGAAATAGGTTAATTTAATTAAATAATAAATTGATTTTCTGGTGCAACTAAGGGATCGGGTGACATGTGTACGAGGGATGTTAATCCTAATTAAATTTAATAAAAAGAATCTAATGAGTGTTTGGGAAACTAATCACAAAGAAAAATATATAAAAAGGATGACAGAGGAGGAGTATGGATCACATCTAGTTGCGTAAGGTTACGTTGCCATAATTTTATCTTGACTGAATTTCTCTTGTGGGAGTTAGGATACTCAACTCGGGTAATGAGTGGTAGCTCGACCTTGCGAGGCAAGCTGGGAGCTAGCATTCTCTGGTATTTTTTGTGTGGCCCCTTTGCGGTTTGGGGGGCTGAGGGGGAAGACAATTACCCCTAGCATTGGCTGGGAGGTACCGATGACGTCGTGTTGGTTAGCAAGAAAGGAGCATGTTGCACCTTCAATCGAGGATCAAGTGCAACTTCCGCTAATGTTTGTTGGTTCGACATCGATACTGCTCGCTAGGTTTGAAAATATTCTCCCGGTAATGTTATTCCTTATTTAATTATTTTAAATTAATGTCAGTTGAAGAAAAAGAAAAATAAAGAAAATTGTACTCCATGGCTCTTCTCATTTATAATCGCTAACATGTATCTACTTGTGAAATGTCATTTAATCCACTTGGTTTTTCTTCTTGAGTAGATTAGGTTGTTGATGTATTGGGTGGGTTTACTTTTTACCTTTTTACCCAATCTAGCGTTGTCGAACTCTAAGTGGCTCCGGAGGCTGGACTGTTCAGCTTTTGTATTTACCTTCTGGGCGAATCCCGTTGGGATTTGGCTCGACATACCCACTAACAATGTACTTGATGTTTCATTGACATCTTGGTGTAGCATTCTTGATGACATACCTTTTGCTTGTGTATGTTGTATTTTTTGTTGCTTTTAGTGAGTATCAATTCTTTCCTTTTGACACAAATTTTAACGTTTTCCTTGCTGATGAAATCGATCATTGCACACGAAGGCATTGGGAAAGAAATTTGCATTACGATAATGCTCTGCGGGTAGCCCGGTATAAGTTATATAAGCCATCATTGGCATGGGTCTCGATATATTCTCAATCTATTATTTGTGATAATCTAGAGAAATGATGAAATTTTTGTATGGGGTTCACCAGAACTTATCTTACTATATGATGGATTATGGGCTAGTTCCATTGGGGAAGATTAAGTTATGGCTTCCTATTTAGAACGATGCCATCTTCTTCTATGCTCTGTTCTCTACTCTAGGCTTATGGTTACTGTGCTACAACTTTCAAAGTAGCCATAGGATAACCCAAAGCTGGATCAGATCCAAAAAGGGAACTAGGCGTTGGCTTTGCCCTTACCTCTGCCATTGGCGGAAATGTGTAATGGACCCCAAATTTACCAAATAAAAAAACAATTTAATTAGGGTCAATAGAGTTTATCATTCGTCTCAAAAGCTTTCAGGAATTCATTAGCTATACTACAAAATAGTCCTATTGCTGATTTTGTCTTCCGCAACTTACACTTACCATTTTTTGACACAGGTGCAAGTTACACACACACACACACACAAACACACACACACACACACCTGAAACTGCACACACACACACACACACACACACACACACATATATATATATATATATATATATGATAACCGATCTTATCCTCAACAAAAGAGAGAAAAGGAAGTAACCTAATAACTAACAATGATATTCACTCAACAAAAGAGAGAAAGAGTAACCTAATAACTAAACATGATATTCACTTTGGAACTTCCATTCTACTTGTGCAAAACAATTATATACACCTTAGAACTCCCATTCTACTCACGCAAACCATAGGCCATACTATGGAATAGATATATAAAAATTTTAACGACCCTTAGGATAAAGTTTTCATTCACACCATGGGTCGTAGGTTAAAGTGTGTCTATTTCACATATCTATTACTAATATGACACCAGTGCGCATAGGAATTAATACTCAGGGTGGTTATGGCTAACAGTTGCCAAAAAATAATCGTTTCTTGTCGTTTAACGACCCCATGATGACCAACTTTGGCATAAGGCTAACGAATCCAATATGTAAGAGTCAAACCATGACTAGACGAGCAGGAAACAAAACTGTAACCCTAAAAGGATTCTCATCATACTTCACCATAAATGTTGGCAAGGAAACTACAGAGGTAACACTGTCTTGAATTAAATAACGCTATCTGCGACATTTATGATATCCTGTAGCATACTCCTTTGGGAGATTGCTCGACCTCTATGCCCATTGTGTCTTTACCATCTTGCATTATTCACATGGCCTAGGTACAGTTTGTAACTACCACCATTAATATGTTCGACGGAGGGTTTTCTAAATTTATTGTTCATTCTTCTCCCTTGGCTCTGTGTATTTGCAAAATGTCGCAATGTTAACCCTGTTGTTGTTCATCTTGGTGGCATGGCCAAAATTCGTGAATTTGGGCTCACTCTTGGCATAAGGAACATTAGGAGGATCTCTCCAGTTGGATACCACCTTATGTGAGGTAAGAACCTTTCGGTTGTTGTTATCTGAACTCTCTATGTTACTAAAAGGTTATTGTGTGCACCAGTTACCTTCAAAATTCCTATTAGTGCTACTGGTCTGACTTCCGTGGTCTGATATAGCATTTAAAAGTTGGTATTATACTTGAAAGTTCTTAAGGTTTTATTATGACTCCTCCCTTAAACCTCTTTATCAGTTTTTTTTTTAAACCCTTATACTCTGCAACATACATTTCCTTTGTGTAAAATCCTGTAGGCAATTCCGGACTGTAAAAATATCAAAGGGAGCGAGAAAACCCACTTCGATAGTTTGGTCATAAGTGTAATGATGGGTTTAATGTATGTTTGGTTTCTCGTTCTGAGTTCTTAGTTTTTACGCACCCCGATATAGATGCGAGTTCTTTGTCTGATCCTTTTGGAGGTCTCGTTGCCTTGGCATAACTCCTTGTTTGTTTACTAGGTTTGACTGTATACTTCGTGGATTTTCTTGGGTTTTCTTATCCTAGTTAAGAACTAGGTTTTCTTCTATGTGAAAATAAGTTTTACCTATGCTCTGTAAACTTATGATTCCGTTCCTTTGAGTTTAAAAATAACAGTTACAAAGGTATACATACAGTTCTGTATCTTTATTGAAATATTCTGATTTTTCGATCTCTTAAATTTCAAGAGTATACATATCAGTACTTGTCAAGGTTTAAATTTGTTTCAAGGGGGCGCGATATATATTGTAACACTGTCAACCATGTGTATAGGGAATTTTTTTTTCTTGCCTGAATATATGTTGTTAACATCCAGCCTGTAACTTTCCCATTCTGTTTCACACAATTTCATGGTAAAAGGGTTAAGAATTGTGAGACATTTCTCTGCGGAAACAATAAGTTCGGTATACACTTTACCCCGGTAAGTTTATTTATATCATTCCCTTAAATATCCATATTCTTGAAACTATGTGACACTTGTCTGAGATTTCAATCAGTAACTTGTAAGTTTAAGGAATACGATTTCGATGTCCCGTAACCCTGTCTGTACATTTGAGCTGGAAAAGATAATACCTCTGTGGGATATGCTCTACCCTGTGTGAACCTTACCATTCCAGGATTCTGATTAACTGGTTAAATTTCACTTCGTTAGTGTAAGGAAGGAAATTCTAAGTAAATCGAACTATGTTCTTAATTGCCTTTCCTTTAACATAAATATGTGGTTTATCTACTTATAATTTCTCTATTCTTGCATTCTATGTTTTGAAACTTTATCTGTCACAATTACCTCAGCATAAATACATATTACAGGTAAATCCGAAGGCGACAAAGGCCCCTGTAAGATATGTATGGTTCTAAATATTTAATCGGATTATCGAAAATATAAAAATGTTTAGCATAGTTTTCTTGCTGGTGTATAATCAAGAATTTAAGTTCTAGTAATACTCTTGGTTACTAGTATAATGATGGGACCCCTGTCTGCATTGCGAGGGTACCCATCAGGCATTTCCAAGTCCACTTCTCCCCTTCAGGCCTGTGGATAGATCGCTTCAACAACACCGACTGAAAACGTAACCGTGCCAACCTCAAGCTAAGTGCAAATTCTGTGTGGGAACCTTCACTATCTTGATTAATTTATCTACAATATTTAGATTTACTTGTCTTCTATTTTGACACTAATTGTCCCTCTCTATTTTCCTGCAGGACTTGTACAGTTGCAGTCAACGGATCAGGACAACTCCTTACTCAAAAAAACGTATTTGAGTTATGATTTTAAAGTTTAGGTTTGGAGGATTCATATTCGGGATTCTAGTGATACTGGGTACATATCCAGGGCATTCTATTTGTAATTATTTGGATTCAATCTTGCGACTATACAGATCATTTATTATTTTTATTAATAGGATGTACAGATTTTTCTTCATCCATATGAATATTTTTTCTTAATCTGAGCAGTCTTTGCATTATGGATTGTATAACTTAAAAAAAAAACCTTCCTTTATGGTTTACTGTGGAATAACTGAACTGTACATTTAGTGCCATTGGCATAGACTTAACTGTAGAAGGTTTACTTGAATTTTCTCATGTGTCCAAGCATTGTTAATCTTTTCGTATGAGTAATTAGGTGTTTAAGTAGTTCTGAAAATCTGTACAAGCAGCTATACATATACATATACATATATATAGATATTCCTATTATATATATATATATTCATTCTAAGTCTCATTTTGGCATTTTCACAGTCTGATGTTCTTAACTATTTAATATAGCCCTGCGTATTCAACCTACAACAATATATATACATATATCTAAATCTCAAGTTCACTTCGAGAATTTCATTTAGCCTTGTTCAACCGGCTAAAATTCCTTAAGTTGGTTATCGATAAGTACATAATCACATGCGTGGAAATGTTATAATTAATATAGTAATAAATCCATCCAACTTATATGCATATTCCAATGTATTTACATAATTCAGTTCCATCACCAGCTAACACACGCATAAATTTTACTCAACAAATACAATTAAACTGTAAGGGTTTATTCTACAATTTATTTCATTCCACCAGTAATTTAATCAACAAAACAATTCGTCCAGAATTAAATAGATGTATCCTATCAACCATTTAATCAAAAGAACATTCAACCAGGGAAAGAGTAGATGGAAATATCTGAACAACAAACGGAACAACCAAGTTCCCCCCAACCATAGAACAAAATGACCAATATACTTGCTTTGTTCAGCCCCTATATTGACCATGAATCCATGAGGGATAACTCCATAACTCCTCCTTAGCTATAGTCCTCCTTCAGTTCAGAAAAAACTTCTCATTGCCTCACACTTAGAAAGCAGTGCTCATAACAGCAAGTGATATTCTTTTCCCTAGCATACTAGGAAATGTCCTGCCTCTTCCCATATGCTATATATGCTAAATCATCTTGTGCCTAGGTATTTTCGCCCTTGGGAATTTTTGCAACTTTACAAATCCCTGATTTTCAGGGGCTTCCAATGGCCAAATTCCTGATTTTCCACTTGTAACATTCAACCCTGAGGTAGTTCCAACATGTTCCCCACTCATGGAGTCATGGTCAATTGATTTCAACCTGACCATTCCATTTGTATCTCTGCAATAAATATAAAAATATTATAGTCAAAGAGGCTGCTGGACAAATCAAATCCTTTCTCAATAGTCATAGTAATAAATTACAATTAAATAAATTCTAGATTCAGAATTTCCATAAATCGCAATAATTTTCCAAATTCGAATTTACCAAAAACATAAATAAATTCCTAAGTATATTTAGACTTTAATAATAATTTATTTTTTGGGATGTTACATCCTTTCTCCCTTTAGTACAAAACTGTCCTCAATGTTCATTCCTTTCTTGGAATAGGGTTTGATAAGATTTATGCAAATCTTCCTCCAATTCCCAAGTGGCCTCCTCAGGACTAAAGCGCTTCCATTGCACTTTTACCTGGGCGATGGCTCTGTTCTGTAGTGATATTTCTCTCATGTTCAGAATGTGCAAGGGTTTCACTTGGAACTCGTCTTCTAGTTCCAACTGCACCATGTTCCAATTGATCATTTGAGGAGGATCATGAACATAATTTTTTAACAAAGAAACATGAAATACATTATGAATTTTCATATTTGTAGGAAGTGCAAGTTGGTATGCCACTAGTCTGATTCGAGCTAAGATCTCGAAAGGGCCACAAAACCTGGGTGCCAACTTGGAACATTTTCCTAGCTTTAAGGAACTTCTTCTTTCTTTGACTTTTAAATACACGTTGTCTCCAACTTGAAATTCTTGGTGCCTTCTTTTCAGGTCTGCGTAAATTTTTTGTCTGTGACCCTGTGCCTCCTTTAAATTCTGTTGTACTTTTCTTATCATATTCTCCATTTCCTGGAGCATTTATGGTCCAACCATGATTCTTTCAACTAGGTTGTCCCAGCTAATTGGAATTGTACACTTTCTGTTGTACAATACTTCGAAGGGGCTCATCTTAGCCGATGCCAGGTAACCATTATTGTATGAAAATTCCACCAAGTGCAGGTAGTCCTCCCACTTACTTGGTTTCATCCTTACGTACATTCGTAGAATATCTTCCATAATTTGGTTTGTTCGTTTAGACTGCCCATCCATTTGTTGATGATAGCTTGCTCTAAAATTCAAGTTAGTATTTAACCCTGGAAACAATTCTTTCCAAAATGTAGATGTGAATTTTACGTCTCTATCCGAAACCACCATTTTAGGAATACCATGCATTCTAAAAATTTATTTCATGAATATTTCAGCGATGTAAATAGATTTATAAGTAGACTTTATAGGAATAAAGTGTGCAGACTTGCTAAGATTATCAATTACTACCACAATTGAATCATTTTGTTTTTGAGTTCTAGGCAAACCTGTGATAAAATCCAATGATATAGTCTCCTATTTCCATTCCAGTATAGTTAGAGGTTGCAACATGATGGCTGAGTGTTGGTCTTCAACCTTCACTTTTTGACAATCTTGGCACTTAGAAAATTATTCTGTTGTCTCACCTTTCATATTAGGTCAATAAAATAGCTTCCTTAGTGTTGTTACCGTTTTCTGGTATCCCAGTGACCAGAATATTGTTTCTTGTGTACTTCGTCCAAGATTGTTAACTTTAATTTAGTAGAATCTGGTATATATAATCTGTTTTTGAATCTTAGTAGACCATTTTGTCCAAACTCAGATCTGCCTTGTCTAAATTTTCTACGTTATTTTGTAAATCTGCCACTGTTTTAATGTATTTTTCATCATTATTGCTTGCAACCTTTATCCTTTGATCAATGTCACTTTATGCCCTGCTAATATTTACCTCAAACAACCCATGAATTCTTCTACTTAAAGAATCTACCACCTTGTTTTCCTTACCCTTGATGTGTCTTACCTCGAAATCAAATTCACTCAAGAAGGCCAACCATCTTGTTTTCCTTGCGTTAAGGTCTAGTTGACTAAACAAAAATTTTACACCACTGTTATTAGTCAACAACAGAAATTTTATGCCCATGATATAGTGTCGCCACATCTTTAATGCATGGATGACAACTGCTAACTCCAAGTCGTGAGTGGTGTAGTTTCATTCGTGCTCTTTTAGTTTTTGGGACTTGTAACAAATAGTGTTCTCGTCTTGAGTTAGGACACCTCCCAAACCTTCTTTTCTCGCATCCACGTAGACTGTGAAGTCTTTATCCAGGTCTTCTACCCTTAGAATTGGTGTGGTTTTTAACAACTCCTTTAACGTATTAAAACTATCCTGACACTTCTGTGACCAATTGAACTTGGTACCCTCCTTCTGTAGGGATTTGATAGGGTATGCAATCTTAGAGAATCCCTCTATAAATCTGCGGTAGTACCCGATGATTCCCATGAATGACTGGATGTCTGCTACATCCTTAGGGATAGGCCATTCTATTATGGCTCTTATTTTCTCTGGGTCGAGTGTAATACCTTCTTCATATATTGCATGTCCTAGGTACTGTATTTTCTTTTGATAAAAGTCACATTTGTCGAATTTAGCATATAGTTTGTGTTCTCTTAAAGTTTGCAATACTATCCTTAGATGTTTTTCGTGTTCTTCTTATGTTTTAGAATACACTAGGATATCTTCGATAAATACCAAAACAAACTTATCCAAGTACTGACTAAAAATGTTGTTCATTAAACACATAAATGTTGTTGGTGCGTTAGTGAGACCAAACAGTATAACAACAAATTCATAATATCCATATCTCGTCCTAAATGTTGTTTTACTTTTGTCCTCAACCTTTATTCTAACCTGGTGATAACCAAATCTTAAATCCAACTTAGAAAAAATATTTTCCCCACCTACTTGATCAAATAGATCATTGATTCTAGGTAGGGGGTATTTTTTTTAACTGTCTGTAATCAATGCATAATCTTAGAGTTATGTCTTTCTTTTTAACAAAAAGGACTGGCACTCCCCATGGTCAGACACTTGGTCTGATATATTACTTGTCCAATAGTTCTTGTAGTTGGATCTTTAATTCTATTAATTTGTTCAAACTCATCATGTAGGGTACTTTAGATATGGGGGTTGAACCAGGCAGTAGGTCGATAGAAAATTCTATCACCCTTATTGGGGGCAGTTTAGGTATTTCATCCACAAACACATCTCTAAAATCATGTAAGATGAAAAAATATTCTAGGTTGGGTTCATTTTCTTTTTCCAACAGATTTGTCACTTGTATAGCATAAATCTGACAACCTTTTATGATGCACTTCTTAAATTGCATTGCTGAAATCTGCCTAACTGAGACTAGTTTTCGTATTCCTTGTATTGTCCTAACAGTGTGGTTTTTGTCTTTGTAAGTGAGTGTTTTTCATAACAATCCAAAACTTCTTTATGCCTCTCTAACTAGTCCATCCCAATAATCATGTCGTAAGACCCTAACGATAGAATATTCAGGTTTATCTTTGTGTTTTGATCTCCTAAATTGAACTCACAGTCAAATAAAATCAATTACTTTTCTTTTTGTTCCTGTTGCTAGTTGGACTAGCCAATATTTTGCATGTATTAGCTTCTTAAGTTTATTTGAATCTACTACTCCAGGAGCGACATAACTCAAGGTATCCCTTGGATCAATTAAAATAGAAACACGATTATTGTTAACTTTACCTTCAAATTCCACTACAGTGAATTGGTGATCAACTTGTCATTCATCCACGACTGCATTGATCCTGTGTAAGCTTCTTCCCACATCTCCCACTATAGAGGCTTCCTGAAGGTTGTGAACCGTAGTCCTGGATGCAGAAGTTAAACGTCGACAGTTCCTCCTTAAGTGAGTCTCTCCACATTCCCATCATTTTAACGGTTCCCTGGGACTGCCCCCAAACTTCTTGGTTCCCAGATTAACTGATTTACCTCCTCCTTGGTTGTTCTAGTTATTGGAGTGAAAATATTTCCTTGGAAATCTCTTTGTTGCATTTCATAAAGGGGCTGGTTGATATCCCTTCTTCCGCTGGTTCATTATGTCTTGTTTCTTGTCTTTCCAAGCCTTGGGGAATTTCGACCGTTGTTTGTATTGGTCGTAACACATTCGGGCCTTCCTAAAAAATTCACTTAAGGTTTTGGGGTTGTTGAATTTGATATTGTCCTTATAGGACTGTGGTAAACAACTTAGGAACCACTGGAGTTTTACTTTGTCTTCACGAATATAAGGTACATTTATCAGGTCATCCATAGTCATTTGACCGAGTAGTAGCTCATAAAACTCCTTGGTTTTTCTTTCATAGTAAATTTCAGATCAATATTGTTTCTTAAAGTATTTCTTTAAGTTCAACCACTCCATATTTTTTCCCTTTAGGCCCTTGTCTAACTTCAGGTCTTTCCACCATATACTTTATTTTCCTTTTAGGTTGTAGATGACCATTCTGACCTTCATGTTGTTGGAATAATTGTAGACTTGGAAATACTTTTGTACTTCCAGTAACCATGCTTCAGCCTCCTCCCCCGTTCTGGATTCCCTATCAAAGGTGGATGGTTTGATTTTCTTAAATTCTCCCTCCAAGTGGCCCACCTGTTTCCTTTTTCTTCCTGTGGTTGTTTTATCTTTTGCTGATGGTGTACCTTCGAAACAATTGTCCCCTTTTTCCTCTTCAGGACCAGAATTCTTGGAGGCCCTTTTATTGACCTTTTCTTCCTGGTTATTGTCTTTTGGGCTATTCTTTGTTACTATTCTTTGCAACAGTACTTCATTTATTTCATGTTGTTCTTGTTGTTCCTTTTTCATTTTCTCATTGTCTGCCTTGAAAAATTGTAGTTCCACAATGAGGTTTCTCATGGTTTCCAGAACCTAGGTGGCGAAAATTCCTTCACTGTTCTGTCCATGCTCTCTAGTAGGTCCTTGTTTAGGATTCTCCTCAAGCCTGACCTCCTCTTCATTTTTTGTTTCCATTATCACAATAGAAATAACGTTTTTCTATTTGTAACAGTAAATGTTTTGTTATTTTTTTCATTGAATAGAAAACATGTACTAAGAAAACATTTTTTGCCATGTTTAAGGTCCAAGTGTTGTAACCTTTGCTCTGATACCAGATGTAATGTACCCCAAATTTACCAAATAAAAAAAAATATGAATTAGGGTCATTAGAGTTGATCATTCGTCTTCAAAACCTTTCAGGCATTCATTAACTATACTACAGAATAGTCCTATTACTTATTTTGTCTTTCGCAACTTACACTTACCATTGTTTGACACAGGTGAAAGTTACACACACACACATATATATATATATGACTAACTCGATCCTATACTCAACAAAAGGGAGAAAGAGTAACCTAATAACTAACAATGATATTCACATTGGAACTTCCATTCTACTTGTGAAAAACAATTATATACACCTTAGAACTCCCATTCTACTCGGGCAAACCATAGGCCATACTATGGAATAGATATATAAAAAATTTAATGACCCTTAGGATAAAGGTATCGTTCACACCATGGGTCATAGGTGAAAGTGCCTCTATTTCGCATATCTATTACTAATATGACACCAGTGCGCATAGGTGTTAATACTAAGGGTGGTTATGGCTAACATTTGGTGAAAACTAATTTTTTATTGTCGTTTAACGACCCCATGATAACCAACTTTGGCATAAGGCTAACGAATCTGATATGTAAGAGTCAAACCATGACTAGATGAGAAGGAAATGAAACTATAACCCTAAAAGGACTGTCATCGTACTTCACCATAAAAGTTAATAAGGAAACTGCAGAGGTAACACTGTCTTGAATTAAATAATCCTATATGCGACATTTATTATATCCTGTAGCGTACTCCTTTGGGACATCGCTCGACCTCCATGCCCATTGTGTCTCTGTAACCTTGCATTATTCACATGGCCTAGGTACAGTTTGTAACTACCACTATTAATCTGTTCGATGGAGGATTTTGTAAAGGTATTGTTCATTCTTCTCCCTTGGCTCTGTGTATTTGCAAAACGTTGCAATGTTAACCCTGTTGTTGTTCATATCGGTGGCATGGCCAGAATTTGTGAAGTTGGGCTCGCTCTTGGAAAAAGGAACATTAGGAGGACATCTCCAGTTGGATACCACCGTAAGAACCTTTCGGTCATTTTTACTTGAACTCTCTGTGTTACTAAAAGGTTACTATGTGCACCAGTCACCTTAAAAATTCCTATTAGTGTTATTGGACTAACTTCCGTGGTATGATATAGCATTTGAAAGTTGGTATTATACTCGGCAGTGCTTAGGGTTTTATCATGACTCCGCCCTTAATCCTCTGTATCAATTTTTTTTTAAAACCCTTATACTCTGCGACAAACATTTCCTTTGTGTCAAATCCCGTAGGCAGTTCCGAACTGTAAAAATGTCAAAGGGAGTGAGAAAACCCACTCCTCTAGTTCAATCATAAGTGTAATGATGGGTTTACTATATGTTTGGTTGCTCGTTCTGAGTTCTCAGTGTTTATGCACCCCAATATAAATGTGAGTTCTTTGTGTGATCCTTTCAGAGGTCTCACTGCCTTGGCATAACTCCTTGTCTATTTTTGGGGTTTGATTGTATACTTCGTGGATTTTCTTAGGTTTTCTTATCCCAGTTAAGAACTAGATTTTATTTTGTGTGGAAAGGTGTTTTCCCTATGCAGTGTAAACTTATGATTTAGTTCCTTTGAGTTTAAAAATAATAGTTACGAAGGTATACATACAATTCTGTATCTTTATTGAAATATTCTGACTTTTCAATCTCTTAAATTTAGAGAGTATACATCTCAGTACTTGCCAAGGTTTAAATTCGTTTAAAGGGGCATGGTATATATTATAACACTGTCCACCATGTGTATAGGGCATTTTTTTTTCTTGCCTGAATATATGTCGTTAACATCCGGCCTGTAACTTTCCCATTGTGTTCCACACAATTTCATGGTAAAAGGGTTAAGAATCGTGAGACAGTTCTCTGTAGATACAATAAGTTCGATATACACTTTACCCTGATAAGTTTATATATATCATTCCCCTTAATATATGTATGCTTGAAACTGTGTGCCACTTGTCTGAGTTTTCAATCAGTAACTCGTAAGTTTAAGGAATACGATTTCAGTGTCCCGTAACCCTGTCTGTACATTTGAGATGGAAAAGATAATACCTCTATGGGATATGCTCTACCCTGTGCGAACCTTACCATTATGGGATTTTGATTAACTAGTTAAATTTCACTTCGTTAGCATAAGGAAGGAAATTCTAAGTAAATCGAACGTTGTTTTTAATTGTGTTTCCTTTAACATAAATCTGTGGTTTAGCTACTTATAATTTCTATGTTCCTGCATTCTGTGTTTTGAAACTTTGACTATCAGGATTCCCTCAGCATAAATAAATATTACAGGTAAATTTTAATGCGATAGACTTCTCTGTAAGACATGTATGGTTATGAAGAATTAATTGGATTATCGAAAATATAAAAAAATTTAGCATAGTTTTCTTGTTGGTTTATATTCCAGAATTTAAGTTTTGTTAACACTCTTGGTTACTAGTCTAATGATGGGACCCCTTTCTGGATTGCGAGGGTAACCATCAGGCATTTCCAAGTCCACTTCTCCCCTTCGAGCCTATGGATAGATCGCTTCAATGACACCGACTGAAAGCATAACCACGCGAACCTCAAGATAAGTGCTAATCCTATGTGGGAACCTTTGTTGTCTTGATTAATTTATATACAATATTTAGATTTACTTGTCTTCTATTTTGACACTAATTGCCCCTCTCTATTTGACTGTAGGACTTGTACAGTCGCAATCAATGGATCGGGACAACTCCTTACTCAAAAAAAGGTATTCAAGTTCTGATTTTAAAGTTTAGGTTTGGAGGATTCAGATTTGGGTTTCTATTGATACTGGGTACATACCTAGGGAATTCTATTTGTAATTATTTGGATTCAAGCCTGTGGCTATATAGATAATTTATTCTTTATATTAATAGGATGTACAGATGTTTCTTCAGCCATACAAATATTGTTGCTTAATCTGAGCAGTCTCTGTATTATGGATTGTATAACTTAAAAAAAAAAACCTTTGTTTATGGTTTACTGTGGAATAACTGAACTGTACATTTAGTGTCATTGGCATAGTCTTAACAATATAAGGTTTACTTGAATTTTCTCATGTTTCCAAGAATTTGTAATCTTGTCGTATGAGTAATTAGGTGTTTAGGTAGTTCTGAAAATATGTACAAGCAGTTATATATATATATTCATTCTAAGTCTCGTTTTGGAATTTGCACAGTTTGATGTTCTTATCTGTTTAATACACCCTTGTGTATTCAATCCACAACAATATATATACATATATCTAAATCTCAAGTTCATTTCCAGAATTTCATTTAGCCTTATTCAACTGGCTAAAATTCCTTAAGTTGGTTACCTATAAGTACATAATCACATGCCTGAAAATGTTAGAATTAATATAGTAATAATTCCATCCATCTTAGATGCATATTCCAATGTATTTACATAATTTAGTTCCATCACCATCTAACACACGAATAAATTTTACTCAACGAATACAATTAAATTGTAAGGGTTTATTCTACAATTTATTTCATTCCACCAATAATTTAATCAACAGAACAATTCATCCAGAATTAATTAGATGTATCATATCATCCATTTAATCAAAATAAAATTCAACCAGGGAAAGAGTAGATGGACATATCTGAGCAAGTTGTTGAACAACAAACGAAACAGCCAAGTTCCTCCCAACCATAGAGTAGAACAACCAATCTACTTGCTCCGTTCACCCCCTAGCCTAACCATGAATCCATGAGGGAGAAATCCAGAACTTCTCCTTAGCTATAGTCCTCCTTCAGTTCAGAAAAAACTTCTCCTTGCCTCACACTCAGAAAGCAGTACTCATAACAAAAAGTGATATTATTTTCCCCAGCATACTAGGCAGTGTCTTGCCTCCTCCCATATGCTATATATGCAATAGAATATTGTGCCTAGTCCTTTTTTGCCTTGGGAATTTTCACAGTTTTACAAATCTTTGATTTTCAGGGGCTTCCAATGGCCAAATTCCTGATTTTCTACTTGTAACATTCAACCTTGAGGTAGTTCCAACATGTTCCCCACTCATGGAGTCACGGTCAACTGATTTCAACCTGGTTGTTCCATTTGTCTCTTAGCAATAAATATAAAAATATTTGTTTCTTACAAGTTTCATAGTCAAAGAGTTGGCTTGACAAATCAAATCTTTGCCCAACAGTCATAATAATAAATTACAATTAACTAAATTGCAAATTCGGAATTGCCATAAATGGCAATAATTTTCCAAATTCGAATTTACAAAAAACGAAAAATAACTCCCTAATTATATTTAGACTTCAATAATAATTTATTTTTAGGGATGTTACAAAATGTATCTCGATCCACTTAGTCGGCATCCATATTTGGGTTCGATTCTCAAAATGGAATGTGTAAGTATGCTATAAAAGAAGTTGGGGTTGGTTCTGGATCACGATTACGATAATCAGGTTCTGCCTCTCGCTCATGAGCATCAAACCCCGAATCCCGATCTCTAAACTCTAAATCTCGATCTTAAAAATATTCATCCCACTCACGAAGGTCTAACGGTGCTTGGAAGGTATACGCCTAGCGTGTAACCGGATTTAAATCCTTTCGATACATTGACTGGAAGCTTAAAATAGCTGCCTCTGCAATGACCCAAGCCATAGTCTACGATAGTGCCCAGGCGTATTTTTTTAACCTAGTTGATCTATGCACATAAAGGGATCAGATTCTTACCCTCGGAAATCATAACTGTGACCAGTGTATTCTTGTCCTCCAGGTGCAACGAACTCACCTCTATCTCTCAGCAAACGTTTCTCTCCCTTTCCGCGATTTCTGGGTGATCTTCTCTGCTTATTTAGCGTTTTACCCATGCATTTCGATCCGTGTGATCACCGTCCATGAATTCCCAGCATGGGGAGTTGTTGCCTGCATTTTTGTTTTTAGCATTTTTTGTTTTTTCCATTAATGTTGTTGCCTGTGGTTTTTTTTTACCATTAATGTTGTTGTTTGCGTTTTTTTTTCTTTTACCTTGAATGTTGCTGCCAGATCATTGGTTGTTTTATCATTGGTTGTTTTATCACTAGTGTTATGAGCGTAATGAATCGTTTATTTAGATTCTAAGTGTAATGATTTCTCTTAAACAAGTGTGATTTAATGCATTAAAGGATTTAGGATTGGTTTCTTTATTTTATTATTATTTCTATATGACCCATCTGTCAAGTACAACATTAAATAGGTGCACCTTTTCACTGTAAATCATTCTCGTCAAGTTTTATTAAGGTTCAAGGGTTCCACCCCTTTTATAAGCATGACTTGTTATTTCTTTTCATAGACTTAGACTCCTATCAATGAAAAAATTGAGTCATAGGGTTTTGGACATTATTAATTAATATAACCCATTCACTATGGTGTAGCTTGTAAATTGGATACATGATTATGGGAATTGAAGTGAATAAATGTTAATGGATGGAAAAATTATTTATTATTGGCTTCCTCTAGTATTTAGATATTGAGTTATTGAAGTGCCACGAGTTTCAATTTATATTGTAGATAAGTTTTATGTTGCATCAAGGTAAAGATGTTAGTTTCTTGTTATATTGCATACATTAGTTTGGCATTATTATTACCATCAAATGAATGGTTTATCTATGAAGATAATGCTTGATGGTATGTGGATATGTAAAATATTTCATGGTAAAGTGATTTGTCTTAGTTGAAAGTCAGGGACCACCCTCTTTACACTTGTTCAATGTCATGATAATTTTTGGTTAATGTGTTATTTTTATCTTAAGTGGAATCATTTAGAATGAATGAGTGGACACTTCATTATCATAATGTTGTTAGGACTAAGTTATTGGCTTGGCTCTTTACTAGCGCAAGAATAATGATTGATAAATGATCTTGATTACCCTAATGATGTTACTCTTATTGATTGTTGGTATGGTTGGTGATTGAGGAGACATTGATTGATGATCTTAAAGATGTTTTTGATACTCATCAGATGACACTCATAATGTTAATTGAATGTGTTGATTCTGTTGATGTGTTGATGTTTTGGATTGAGAGTGATGTGATGATGATTCACTGTGATTAATAGTTAGACTCTTGCGTGCATCGAATGTTAACGATGCCCGTATAATTAAGTTCTTGAGGTTAAATGCTTGCGTTGTTCGATGTTTTGCATATGGTTGGGATTTTACTTTTTGCACGCAATGACATGTCCTTGTAATGAATGGTTGATGGTTATTTATTTCTTGCACAAAGGAATTGTTAGGTTACAAGTGTTTGTTTGAATGAAATTACACCTTGAGATGAGTTGCAGTTTAAGGTCGTACTGTTATGTGTCAGTGATTATGGTAGAATGCACACATGTTGCACTGTTGATTATTAGCAGGTTAATACATCATTTTTCATATCATGGTTTATAGTGATGATGTCTCAGCCTTGTGTTGTACTGGGTTGTTTTTTCTTAATAACGTTTGTTAAGATATGTGATTGATGTGTTCATGATGATGCTAATTATTATGATGTTTTATTCTCCTAACGCAAAAAAAAAAAAATTAGCTATTGTACATCTTTTTTGTGTCGTAACGGTCGGGGCTGTTACATATGGTATCATAGAGGGTTCAACCTTGGGACTGTGGATAGACACACTTTCCACTAAATAAATCCCTTGATTTATACTCAAAGATAATTCATTTATTAACCTGTCCTTGTGGTAATCACGGTTATAGGATGCTAAAGAGATTCGCGACATGGTGCTTGGGGAGGAGGTGTGATACCTCTAGTAGCACCTGCGCTAGAGGGGTCCAACCCCCAAGGAGAGTAACAAGTCTTGAACATGAGCATATTACCACGTGAGATGCATTGGGTCTGACAGGGTCCTTCCAGGGAAATGTCAGAGGCCTTGACTAACTGTCTATGTTGAGATAAGACCAAGGTACATGTACCCCTCAAGGTCCACCGCGCACCCCAACTAGTATTGGTAGATTTCTTGGAAAAATTGAGAGGGTTAATTTCACGAGTCCACAAGTGACACAGATGACTCAACCGTTGAGGCATAGCTAGCGAACCAGGTGATGTGGTTCACGATTTCGACCTCCGGGAGGAAGGTCCACATAGACGGTCTTTAGATAAAGGGGAGCACTCTTCTATAGAGGAAGACACTCCTACCTTAGATAAACATGGCTAATGAAGCCGTGTTAGGGGAACCGTTCAAGGAACGGTTCTGGGAGAAGTAATTGTCAGAGGATTTCATTGAGCAACAACTCAATGAATTCAATGCCTTACGACAGGGTGGTCATATGGTGTCAGATTATGAGACCATATCTATGGAGCTACTTCTGTATTCCCCGGATCTAAACACAAAGAAGCTAGAGAGAAGTATGTCTTTGACCAAACTTAACTCCATCTTTCATGCAACAATGAGGATATAAATGCCTCAGACGTTGCATTATGCAGTCTAGTAGGCCTCTTAGATAAGGAAGATTGATCGCGGGAGTCTGGGCAGGACAACTACAAGACCGTCTAGACTAACAACATTTGGTATGCAGTAGCATCGGGTGTCATCCAGACCAGACCTCTTGGTATCAAGATACATATATATGACTCTTGTTCCTTACACTGTGATGATAGGTTCCTCAGCAGTGGGATCCTTACTATGGACCACCGAATCCGCGAAAACATCTCTAACAGTCATTGTTTAGGCTTGTCAGCAGAACATACCAGGACCTTAGGTTGGTGAGCTGATAAATTCTACTATGGGGTCAGGAGTACTGGACCGGAGGTGGGTGATGGACTTGTGAAGAGTCACCTTACCAGCAAGACTGCCCGGTTGAAAGAGCCAGAGTGGCTGAGTCAACAAGACACACTACCATGGCGAAGATGGGAAAGGCCCATAGCATTCATGACCATGGTAAATAACTGCTAGGATGAGCATCGATCCACTGTGCTCAAGGCATTAGGTGCCATTGCCAAATGAACTTTTAGTATTTGTTATACCCTGGTGCTATGGAGAGCTCTAATTCTAGTACCACACTGAAGGGATTTGGGTAAGGGCATCCGAGAGGACAATTTTAGATTCATTTATGTGGCCTTGGGTACCGACCGTATGGTTGGAGGAAGGGGTATGAACTGTCGCTTTAACGCGGGGATAGTGTAATGAATTCAGACCTACGTCACGATGTTAAAGATCTTACGACGACATGATCAGTATGGACTGATGGGAATCAAATGATACAATACTCAACAATCAGATGAGGCGGGTGAGTTGGGACGACGATGAAGGACAGAGAAGTGTGATTGTAGGAAGAAAACGAGGAGTATTCCTGAGGTTTATTTATTCCCTATAACTACAAGAGAGCACGCGCAAGGATGCAAGTTATATGCATACTTATCGTTGAACGTTAAGGCTGTTACTAAAGGATTATAAAACCTTCCAGTAGTACGAGAGTTTACAGACATGATTACTAGAAGAATTTCCAACTATGCAACCTGAAGCCAAGATGGAAATTACCATTGACCTAAAACCTAGAACTCAACAAATGGCAAGAAGGCCTTATCAGATGTCAACCCTAACTTACAAGAGTTGAAAGTGAAATTGAAGGAGTTGTTGGACCTAGGACTTATACATCCAAATGTATCGCCTTGGAGTGATCTTGTTAATTTCATACGGAATATGGATGGGTCGTGGAGACTCTACTTGACTACCGTCGAGTATTCCTTGACGATATTTTGATTTTTCTCAGATGACGGAAGATCAAGATGAACTTTTACGCTTGTTATTACAGTGTTGTGAGAGAACAAAATTACGGGAAGCAGTCACAAAGTTATCATGGATTCATTGCTTAGGGCATGTTATCTCTGACGAAGGCATCGCTGGGATCCAGTGAAGGTAGAGGCTTTGTGGAGTGGCCTACTCTGATGAATTTTCCAAAAGTGCGTAGCTTCATGGGTTTAGCGGGATATTATCAACGGTTTGTCGAGAGTTCTGCAAAGATAGCAAATCTGAATTTTGGAATCACAAAAGAAGAACAAGACATTTGTGTGGACCAAGAAATGCTCGGAAGCATTTTGAAGGCTCAAGGAGCTATTGATGAAAACATCAATACTAAAAATCCCTGGCATGGACGAGGGCTTCTTGGTATGCCCGGTCGCATCCAAGGAAGGCTTAGACCGAATCTGAGGAAACATGGTCGAGTGATAGCTTACATCTCGAGGAATTTAAGAAAGCATGAGGAGGACTACATGATGCATGATTTGGAGTTGTTAGCAATCATGTATGCTCTTAAAGTGTGGAGACACTAGCTGATTGGACGAAAATTCGAACTAAAAACATACCACTATGATTTACAACAACTTTTTACACAAAATGACTTAAATGCATGAAAACGACGTTGGTTAGAACTGCTTATCGATTACGATTTGAGATTTCCTACTTAAAGGGAAAAATGAATAGAGTGGAAGACACGTTGAGTCAGAGACCATGCATATTTTTAGTGATACCTCTTCAAACGAATTTATGTGAAAATATTCTAAATACAACACGACACTCACTAGTATAAAGAGTGTAAGGATTTTTTTGGGAAAGACACCATGTAGGTACCAAAATTGAGGGATATACTGTGGAAAACGATGGATATTTGTGATATAATAACTAGATTTACTTACAACCCAACAACGAATTGAGAAGTTTTGAGCTTATGCGAAGCTCATAGAGCAGTGCACATGGCTCATACAAGAGTCATGAAGTTGAGGACCGACCTTAATCCCTTATTATTATGGAAGGGGTAAAGGAGGATTTTTTCAACTATGCGACGAGATGTATAGAAGTTCAGCAGGTGAAGCATGAACATAGACATCCGACAGGATTGCTATGACCACATGCCATTCTAGAATCGACATGGGAGGTCATTTCGATGGACTTCCCTATTGAATTATCGTTGACGACAAAGAGACACGACCTGATTGTCGTGACAATTGACACTCTGACTAAGAGTTCACATTTTTTCCTTGTGCGCATGATGCATCTAGTGCCAGGTATAGCTAGATTTTATTTCCGCAGTATTTTGAGACGACCATACATAGCAAGGGAATTGTATCTGATAATGAATTTGGTGGTTGAAAGACATTTTTGGATGAGTTTCCCAAGGGGCCTTGGGAACACCACTGAACTTTAAGTATATAAAGTCCTTGAGATAGATAGGCTGACCAAAGAAACGAACCAATTTGGGAAGGTTTTTTTGCGCATATGTGTTAGACCCATAGAAATGTTGGGAATAGTTCTGGCTGCTGGCCGAGTTTGCGTGCAAAAAAAACCATCAAAGCGTCATTAATATGATGCCATTTGAATTTCTTTATGGGTGACCATGTCAAACTCCTTTGAGTTGGGATCAAATCATGGATGGGGTCCTGGTAGGACCAAAAGAAATCCAAGAATTGAAATAACAATTACAAATGATATGAAAGGGGATAGAAGAAGTGTTGGACACACCTACAAAACTTAGAGGGGGGGTGAATAAGTGTGGGGATCTTTTTCCCAAAACTTCCCTCTTGCACAAAAACTCATCAATTAGCATTCAACATTTATTCATTACCCATTGGTGTCATTTATAACCAGTTAAATGTGAGCACATATAAGTAATATATCATCAACAAGTCATCACCACAATGAACAGAAAGAACAAAAGATGTATGTACAATTTTCTTTTTATTACGGACTACAATCCTTGGGGTTCATCAGCAACAACTGAATAGAGTACAACTCTATAAGAGCACCTTCTCTATAATGCAACACTCGGCTTACACCCTCGGCATCAACTGAGATGAGGCAACAATCCTCAACAGATATCAATCTGTCAATAGGTATGCTACCTGTCAGTAGTGCAGCCCGCGTGTGCACGCACCCTGGCTCACTACAACCCACGTGTGAACGCAACTAGTGTATAATGTAACAAGCGTATGCTTATGAGCAATTAGGGTTTTGCGTTGCTTCACATGCTCAAATCCTCTACAACCTGCAATCACTTTCTCTTATGTCTTCCACTGTCCAAACTGACCCACAGCCAGTCAAAACACATCCAAGCTCTCCAATAGCTTGCTCATGCTCCACAACAAATCAATATGAATGCTATCTCAATCATGTATGAACAACTAGTATACCATTAAAATCATGTCACTACTGAATCACAAGAGTGTTGCTCACTCCATCAACCAAGTCAACCAAACTGAACCACATCATAGAATCCATACCAAGAATTCCTTAAGCATTCACAACACATCTAACAATAATATCCATCAAGACAATAATGTAACCATACCAGTGTCTCAGTGATAGATCTGAGGCCATAGAATGCAGATCTGGAACCTGCCTCATGATCCAGGAGCTTGACACCAGCTCAATCAAAAATCTCCATGATTTTATCCACTCCACGCTCCCTGTACACAGTCATCCCACGTGTACACTCACCCTATACATAGCCATCTCATGTGTATACGCACCCTATACACAAACAACCCATGTGGACATCAGAAAATACGATTTTCTGTGAATCTGAGACTTTTGCCGTCAAGATCTCTGACATTGCTGAAACTTTGATGCGTCCATGAGATCCTCCTCTAGCTCTCTTCCTTATAATAGATCTTCAATCATGCTCAAGATATCCACACCAATAGGATGCTCTCACGGGAATCTCTCCATCAATACTCCACAAGATATTCACAAGAAGCTCTCCATTCATCCACAAAAGGGATTCTCACTAAATGTACATTTTACAAGACATCCATCCACAAAAGGGATTCTCACTAAATGTACATTTTACAAGAGATCCTAGTATTTTATTTATACTTCCTTTCATCTTCTAGGTCACTTTAACCCATTTTAGGTTATTACTTAACCCATTTCTAGGTCACTTACGTATTTTCCTTATTTAGGCTAACCACTTTCCATGAATAGAAAGTTCTCCCATACTTTATCATTTAAACATTCTTCTTGATTTTGTCACCCTCATTTATCATTTAAATAATCTTCTTGATTTTGTCACTTTATTTTATCATTTAAATAATGGATTTCTTCTTTCAAGAACTTTGACTTCTTATTTGACCTTTTGGGGCTCAATCCATCATATGGGTCCTTCTCCAACTTCATAGAGCCATAACTCTCAAACCGGTGAGAAGTTATGTGACATTCCATACCAATTGGAAGTGGCATGTCAAGCACTATCCATCTAGGATAGTTTCACCATAAACTTCATTGATCTTCATCTCATTAATCCACATGCAAGCATGGGTCCTCCAACCGCTCTTCTAGGATAACTCAATCCTCAGAAGCATCTTGCCATGAGGGCTTTCACCATAAGGGGACCACTTTGAGTTCATCCATTTTTGTACCTTATCAACCATGATAAGACAATAATGATTCATATATTCAAGACCAATTCACTAGTGCATCATATATATCAATGCATCATGGAACAATGACAACTTCATTGATATTCATCTTCATCAATGCACCATATCAATGATCCGTCTTTATCAATTGGTTTCCACTTGACATCTATCATTCATCAATGCATATTCATTGTTCATCAATCATCAATCAATCAATTACTTGACATCAATCAATGACATCAATCAAACCAAACCATTTACATCAATGACATATGATCCAACAATCTCTCAAATAATCAAACCATTGGCATCAATGAAAACATGATCCAACAAGAAGCACAGGATCAACATAAGGGTTTGTCGATGTGCATCACGTCGACCATAATTATGAAGGGCCTAACAACTAGTCATGCCTCATTCTTTGAGGCATTGCACGATGTTTATCTTGTGTCCATGTGCGATTTCAGTTCGGTGAACCTATGCATGAGATTGACCGAGTTATTGATAGATGTTGGGTAGGGTGTGCTCACGACGGAACCAATCCACTTTCTGGACCATTGCACTCAACAGATACAACGTTGAACTATCGATCCGGTCAAGATCTAGTAGGAAAATTATAGTCCACACTCAAATACATAGGAGGACGCATATGATATGCGTCATCAGTTTCCCTTTGTTGACAGCTAGACATTTAGATTTGTCAGAATACTTTATTTTTTCATTTCTGTATTGTGAAACTTTGGGACGAAGTTTAAAACAAGAGGGGGTGTATGTAACATCTCGATCTTGCATGCACCTGATGCAACTTATTCTTGTGGACACTTGTGTGCAATTGATCCAATTCACTATATGATTAACTGATTCGATTAAGGAGCATGTTGATGTTTGTGGATTTGATGATATGTTATTTTATGATATTTATATCGACAGATGTTATTGACTAGTTTTTCTGAGTGTGCAGGACTCAAGATGCTTAAGGATGCCTATGGCATCAATGGATTTCCGTGTACCCTTGATCGAGTGAGGGAGCGAATGGTTATGGTTTGAATGTTTTTATATTACCTATGTGGCATACGACTAGATATTATGATGTTGATTTTTATCACTGACACGTTTCGTTGATGGATGCAGGCTGATGATAGCTTGCTAACCAAACTCACATTAGGAGTAAAGGGTTCACACACGACAACCAAATACATTGAGGGAGAGGTGTGGAAACAACCCTGCCATAGCCTACTAGCACTCTCGTCGTGGCTCAAACTGTAGGTTAACGATTACCTAGTTTGATAAGACCCACGATGTCGTGAGGGCATAATGTGACAATCGTTCACGATGATTCTAAGGGGCATGCAATAAGGAAGGGTTATTATTCCTTATAATCCCTTAGTCTCCCACAAAGTGACATGGCATAGTGAATCCAGGGGTTTGGTGTCTACAAAATTTAGTCAAGAGGCAAGTGGCATCCTTGGAACACGTAGTGCATCTTGAAGGGAACATCACGCAAATAAAATGAAAAGAGGTGAGTGGAACCCCTGGAGCATGTAGTGCATTTTGAGGGGCACATTGTGGAAATAAAACAGAAAGAGGCGAGTGACACCCTTGGAGCACGTAGTGCGTCTTGAGAGGCACGTCACGATTTTAACCATGGTTAGGTAATAAACCTAGTGCCTAGAAAACTATGCCTCCTTAGGACCTGGTCGGCCTTAAAATAAATGATGTGATGAGAAAAGTTTAATAAAAAAAGTTCTCTTAAGAACTACCACCAGCCTAATGAATTTAAAACCTAGGTCTAAGTAGAACCTTTGAACAAAAAAAAAACTAATTAGACCTGTAACAAGAAGTGGGTAAAGAAAATTCAAGCTTTAATAATTAAAGTAAAATTTGTAATTTAGGTTTGATTATTAAAAGGGGTAAATGGTTGTTTTTGCCTAAACTTGTTAATTTTGAACTTAGTTATAAAAAGGGGAAACTTAAAGAAAAAATGAAACTATAGAAAAGGGGAAGCTTAAAGAAAAAGGGGAATGTCTAACTTAGTAGGGAATATATCATTTGAAACTTTCTATTTGTGAACCAACTAGGATTTAAGTATGGTGTAAGTCATTTAAGAAACGTAAGGGAATAAAGGGACACTGGGACACTGGGGAGCGTTTTTAGGAACACCTTTAGGTGGGTGAGAGAAATAGGCTAATTTATTTAAATAATTTATTTATTTTCTGGTGCAACTAAGGGATTGGGCGACATTTGTATGGGGGAGGTTAATCCTAATTAAATTTAATAAAAAGAATATAATGAGGGTTTGAGAAACTAATCACTAGGAAAACTCTATAAAAAGGATGGCGGAGGAGTATGGATCACGTCTGGTTGCATAATGTTACACTACCAGAATTTTATCTTGATTGAATTTCTCTTGTGGAAGTTGGGATACCCAACTTGGGTAACAAGTGGTAGCTCAACCTTGCAAGGCGAGATGGGAGCTAGCATTGTCTGGTATTGTGTGTGTGGCTCCTTTGTGTCTCGGGGGGATGAGGGGGAATAATATTACCCCTAGCATTGGCTGGAAGGGACCGGTGACGTCGTGTTGGTTAACATGCAAGGAACCTGGCGTGTGTTTTCCCAGTGATGTTATTCGTTATTTAATTATTTTAAATTAATGTCAGTTGAATAAAAAGAAAAATAAAGAAAATTGTACTCCATGGCTCTTCTCATTTATAATCGCTAACATGTATCTTCTTGCGAAATGTCATTTAATCCACTTGGTTTTTCTGGTTGAGTAGATTAGGTTGCTGATGTATTGGGTCGGTTTCCTTTTTACCTTTTGACCCAAGATAGCGTTGTCGAACTCTAAGTGGCTCCCGAGGCTGGACTGTTCATCTTTTGTATTTACCTTCTGGGTGAATCCCACTGGGATTTCGCTCGACATACCCACTGACGATGTACTTGATGTTGCGTTGACATATTGGTGTAGCATTATTGATCACATCCTTTTTTCTTGTGTATGTTGTATTTTTTGTTTCTTTCAGTGAGTATCAGTTCTTTCCTTTTGACACAAATCTTAACGTCTTCCTTGCTGATGAAATCAGTCATTGCACATGAAGGCATTGGGCGAACAATTTGCATTATGGTTATGCTCTGCAGGTATCCTGTTATAAGTTATAGAACCCATCGTTGGCATGGGTCAAGGTAGCTTCTATTCTATTATTTGAGATAAGCCGGAGAAATGATGAAATTTCCGTATGGGGTTCACCAGAACTTATCTTACTATATGGATTTTGGGCCACTTCCATAGGGGAAGATTAAGTTATGGCTTCCTAGTTGGAACGATGCCATCTGCTTCTATGCTCCGTACTCTGCTCTAGGATTATGGTTACTCTGCTATGACTTTCAAAGTATCCATAGGAGAACCCAAATATGAATCGGATCCACAAAGGGAACTAGGCGCTGGCTTTGCCCTTACCTCTGCCATTGGTGTAAATGTATCTCGATCCGTTTAGTCGGCATCCATATTTGGGTTCGATTCTCAAAATGGAATTGGTAGGGATGCCAGAAAATAATTTGGGGTTGGATCTGTATCACGATTACGATCATCAGGTTCACCCTCTCGCTCATGAAGATAAGATCCTGAATCCCGATCTCTAAACTCTGAATCTCGATCTTAAAAATATTCATCCCACTCACGAACGTCTAACGGTGCTTGGAAGGTATATGCCCAGCCTATAACCAGATTTAAATCCTTCATTGGCTGGAAGCTTAAAATAATTGCCTCTACAATGACCCAAGCCATAGTCTACGGTAGCACCGAGGCATATTTTTTTTACCTAGTTGATCTATGCACGGAAAGGTATCAGATTCTTACCCTCGGAAATCATAACTATAAGCAGTGAATTCTTCTCCTCCAGGCACAGCGAACTCACCTCTATCGTTCAACAAACTTTTCTCGCCCTTTCCGCGATTTCTGGGTGATCCTCTCTGGTTATTCAGTGTTTTACCCATGCATCTGGGTCTGCCTGATCACCATCCACGAATTGCCTAGCATGGGGAGTTCTTGCCTGTGTATTTGTTTTTTCCATTAATGTTGTTGCCTGCGTTTTTGTTGTTACCTTTAATGTTGCTGCCAGATAATTGGTTGTTTTATCACTAGTGTTCTGAGCGTAATGAATCGTTTATTTAGATTCCAAGTGTAATGATTGCTCTTAAACAAGTGTTCTTTAATATATTAAAGGATTTAGGATTGGTTTGTTTATTTTATTGTTATTTCTGTATGACCCATTTGTCAAGTACAACATTAAATAGGTGCACATTCTCGTCAAATTTTATTAAGCTTCAAGGTTTCCAACCCTTTTATAAGCATGACTTGTTATTTCTTTTTATAGACGTAGACTCCTATCACTGAGAAAATTGAGTCATAGGGTTTTGGACATTATTAATTAATACAACCCCCTCACTATGGTGTAGCTTGTAAATTGGATACATGATTATGGGAATTGAAGTGGATAAATGATAATTGATGGAAAAATTATTTATTATTGGCTTCCTCTAGTATTTATATATTGATATATTGAAGTGCCACAAGTTTCCATTTATATTGTAGATAAGTTTTATGTTGCATCAAGGTAAAGATGTTAGTTTCTTGTTATATTGCATACATTAGTTTGGCACTATTATTACCATCAAACGAAAGGTTTATCTATGCATATAATTCTTCATCGTATGTGCATATGTAAAATATTTCATGGTAAAGTGATTTGTCTTAGTTGAAATTCAGGGTTCACCCTCTTTACACTTGTCGAATGTCATGATAATTTTTGGTTAATGTGTTATTTCTAGCTTAAGTGGAACCACTTAGAATGAATGAGTGGACACTTCATTATCATAATGTTGTTAGGACTAATGTATTGGCTTGGATATTTACTAGCACAAGAATAATTATTGATAAATGATCTTGATTACCCTAATGATGTTACTCTTATTGATTGTTAGTATTGTTGGTGTGGTTGGTGATTGAGGAGACATTTATTGATGATCTTAAAGATGTTTTTGATACTCATCAGATGACACTCATAATGTTAATTGCAGGTGTTGATTCTCTTGACGTGTTGATGTTTAGGATTGAGAGTGATGTGATGATGATTCATTGTGATTAATAGTTAGACCCTTGTGTGCATTGAATGTTAACGATGCTCGTATAATTAAGTGTTTGAAGTTGAACGCGTGCGTTGTTCGATGTTTTGCGTATTGTTGGGATTTTACTTTTTGTGCGCAATGATATGTTCTTGTAATGAATGGTTGATGGTTATTTATTTCTTGCACCAATGAATTGTTAGGTTACAAGTGTTGGTTTGGTTGTGGTTGCACCTTGAGATGCATTGCAATTTAATGGCATACTTTTATGTGTTAGTGAGTATGGTAGAATGCATGGATGTTGAACTGTTGATTATTAGCGGGTTAATACATCATTTTTCATATCGTGTTTTATAGTGATGATGTGTCAGCTTTGTGTCGTACTTGATTTATTTTTCTTAATAATGTTCGTTAAGATATGTGATTGATGTGTTGATGATGCTGCTAATTATTATGATGTTTTATTATCCGAACACAAAAAAATAAAAATAAAAATTACTTGTTGTACGTCATTTTTGTGTCGTAACAGTCGGGGTTGTTACAAAATTTATAAATATAGCAAGAATTCACATAGATCTCGATGGAAAGACCTACAATTCAAAAAATCCTATGAAGTGTTTCCACTAGGGACAATTTTGTCTGTAGTTGATTTTGCAGAGAATTACACATTCGCTGCACAAAAAGAAATACAGAGTGAATATTATCATTCTAATCAAGTCACTATATTTTTCCACGTTCTATATAGACATGCTCAATGGATTCTTGATAACATAGAAAACACCATCAAAAATCGACATGTTATTAAATAATATCACCTTTATATAAGTGATGATCGAGCACATGATACCCATTATGTACAACATTGCTTTGATAAATTTTATGATTCATTGAAAGAATACGGAATTGGATTCGATCGACATTGGATATGGTTAGATGGGTGTGTTGGTCAGTTCAAATCTTCACAATCATTCTAGTGGTTGTGTCGTGTTCATAAAATATCAAACATTACACATTGTTGGAATTTTTTTGAGACTGGACATGGAAAATGAGAGCATGACGGTTCAGTGGCATGTGTAAAACAAGAACTTCGAAGGTATCAGATGAAACCTCATGCCAATAGATTTGAATCCATTGATCAAGTTGTTGAATGGTGCAAAATGGCGCTAATCCATGAAAATAATCCGCCAAAGGATGTGTGTAGGTGTGTCTATATATACATGTTACACATGTACACGTGATATTTTTGTTCGCGTGTTCAAATTTATATTCAATCTTCAATCATTTTCTTGAGAGATTTCAAGTTTACAAATTCTTGTCTTATGTAGATTTGTTTGGTATATTGGAATACAAGATATAAATAGATCAATTCCATATGAAGTAGGTACAATACATGGGACACAAAAAATGAATCTAGTTAAAAAAAAACGCTATCAAAATGTGTTTTCATTTGATAGAATAAATGAGTCTTATTTTTATTCAATTTGCATAGAGGACACATAATCCATAGAGATTTGCGAAAACAAAAATGCAGAATATGTTAAAGCTTGGAGACATACCAATCTTAAGATAAAAGAGAAAATTCCACTTGCAAGCTCAGAGGAGATGGAATCAAATGAAACTATAGTGTTAGTTGATGGCCATAGATTTTCTGATCTTGTTAGAGAAGGTAATTTTTATGTTTATTTTTTTTAAAATAACCTGCAGATGTACTTGTGTGATAATCTAATATGGACTATTTGTTTTCCAATATATCCAATTATTTGCAGGAGATGTATTTGTCATGGTTTCACCTATAGACAACACTGAAAACATGAAATATTATTTGATGTGATAAACAGAACAAAAGATGAGGTTATTAGAAGATTTTGACGATAACAATTTTATATATGAAAGATGATTCACTGTATTGAAAGGATAATTTTTTCAAGAAACCCATCAAACCGATACACATGTTCACTTTCAAGACTACCAGTCAGATATCATAAGTTGTTAATATAGTCATTTGGTATGTGTAGTGCTCATAAAGTTTATAGAAGTTCAATACAAAAAAAAAAGTTAGAAAATGGAAAATGTCCAAATTCAATCATGAACGAATAATTGAAGATGGAATACCATTACGATTTCTTTAAAAAAAGTGACATGTACATTCTAGAATCTTATACTTTGCATTGAAAGTACACGTATTTATGAATATCTAGGATTCTAGAATCATTTCCAATTTGGTTTAGTTTCATGGTCCATTCAATTAAGAAAAATTGTATTTTTGATGAATTATAAAGTTTACGAAGCCTTTTTTACAATTTTAGGGAAGAACGCATAGATTGTATCTAGGGAACCTAAATTGACCTATACTTTGGATGATTATACTTTAATCCTCCAAATTATCCAAATCGTATACACAAATACTTTAATGCATGTAACCAATTTACTACATATAGGATTTTCGTTCATTGTTTGCAATTTGATTGTTCAATGTTTTTTCATATGAAGATGATAACTTTATATCAAAACTAGGACCCATTTCCATGTCATTATAAGGGAATATTGATGGCTTAGAAAAACTTTAAAGACATATTAAAGTGTATGATTAACATCCTAATTAAAAAATTCAAGGTAATACATGTATGATTATCATCCAAATTAAAAATTCTAAAGTCATTTTAAACTGTATCAATTTTAATTATGAAATTGTGAATTTTGATTCCAAAAGTGTTGATATTATATCAAATTGTTAAATTCCTACATTTAGATTTCAATATCTTGAATCAAATAGAAATAAAAATGTGTATGATGAATAGGTAACGAGTTACTTATATTATACACATTAAACATAGTTTTCATTGAGTTTGATTGAAAAAAAACTAAGTTGAAAATGAATTTGATTTTGTGGCCTAATAACAAAAAATAAAAAATAAGAGGTCAGCTACTAAAGCTTGATTTGATGCATTTAGATTTTCATAATTTTAATTGAATTAATGGTAGGGGTCATATTAATGGAATTAGTGAATACTTTGAATGTGGAGAGGATTGATAATTTTCATCAACTATTTTCTACCCTTACAAAAAAAAAATATATATCAATATAAATTTTAATGAAAATCGCTTACTTGTTTTTTTTTCCGCAGAAAAACATAATTTTCATTATGATAATAAAAATCACATTTTGTAGATACACCTAATAGTGTATTCATATGATATAGTATGCCTACATACTTCAGATCATATAGTTATGTCTTCTTCATCCCGTAAGATTTTACAAAATCATTACAAAAACTTGTGATGCTTCAGATCATCTAGTTTTGTCTTCTTTGTCCCATAGTATCCTTCAAAGTTTTTGCAAACCAGAATATTGAAACAGTAAATGTTTCAGTCATTTACAAAAAAATTCTTTGTTGTTCTTGAATTTGTTCATTCAAGAACTCTGTGATCTTCCAGTGGCCCACCTCCATGTGTGTGCCCTCTTTCGATGCCCTATTCGCTTCTGCATTTATTTCCATGTAGACATGTTGACAGGAAAAAAAATCAAAAACTTTATGCATTGTTTTTATGTTTTCCATAATATTGGCAAGTCTGATATTGTTACATATTTGAGTCCCATTCATCCAGTTTATTGCATTTTTTGAGTCTCCAAAAACTGTTATCTTTTTGCAATCCTTTTATAGTGCAAAGGCCAAGAGTAGTTTGAGGCTCATTAATTCAACATAATTATTTGTTCCATTTCCCAACCTAGACATTAATGTGTAGTAGTGTGTGTCTGATAAGTATAGTATTACTCCTCCTCTACAGGTGTATTGTTGGGATGATCCGTCAAAGAAACCCCAAGGTGTTGATTTTTCAATTGTTACTTCTTTTATCAACCCGTTCTTGATTCTTCCTTTCAAAGGAAAGGAGGAGAAAATTGCCAGATTGTTTAGTGAGGTTTTTCCAGGAGCTATAGTCACCTCATTGAAGATGGCTTCATTCCTTGCTATCCATACTCCCCAGGTGATAAACAAAGGAATTAATATGTATCTTTTGTAAGAAGGTTTTTCCCACCAGTTCTTCCAAGCTTGTTCTAAGGTGTGGCCTTCCCACCGGAAAAGTTTTTCCAGAGTAATTGAAACTTTTTTCCAGACCATTTTTAGGTATGTGCAGTCTAGAAAAAGGTGTATAGCCATTTCTCCCTCAATTTTGCACAGTAAGCGTCTACACGGTCCAACAAAATTTATTTTTTGGAGTATGTCCCAAGTTGGGACTTTGTTAGATAGAACGCTCCACCAGAATAGTTTTGACTTAGCAGGACCATTGATCTTCCAGGCATTTTTCCACCACCAGACTGGATCATCTTGAGATGGTTATTGTATTAAGTGAAAATATCCTTCCTTTGGGGTGTATATGCCTGAATAATTTTTGTCCCACACCAATTCATCTTCTTGTTCTCTATGAAGTTTTTAGGGTTGTTAGGTAACACTCCAATTACGCTAAATCCTCAAAGTTTAAGTTAACAGCAATGGCAGTTTTCCACCCTTGAGCCCATAGAGTAGTGGCAGACTGGTCAACAAGAGAGTTTAGGGAAACAAGTCCTTTTTCTTTTAAAGTAAGCATTTTCCTTCGCTTCCCATCTAGGGATATACCCCTAATCTTACTCGAAGACCATTTCCTACCTTCCAAACAAGACCACCCCCTATAGCAGGGAAATATTTTATAACTTCCTCCCAAATCGTCGAATCTCCTATGAGAGTTTCCTGAGCTCGTCTGATCCAAGACTCCATTGAGTCTGGTTCATTATACTTTCTCGTGACAACCTTTGTCCAGAGGTTGTTTATAGAGAGTAGGTGCCATCCCCTTTTAGCAACTAAGGCTTTGGATAAAACATGTATATTTTTTAAGCCCCAACCTCCTAAAGCCTTTGGGACTACAATCCTTTTCAATTTTACCCAAGGGGTCACATGTATATCTTTCTTTCCACTCCACAGAAATATGAAAGAGGTTTTTCTAGCTGCCTCAAAAGTTCCTTTTGGGATCCAAGACAGAGACATCCAAAATACTGGGATGGCTTCTAAAACTGATTTTACTAGGACCAATTTTCTAGCCCTGGAAAGCCATTTATGACTCCAAGAACTTTCTCTATTTTTTTCATAATCCTAGTCCAATCCTCCTTCCTATAGTCATTTGGTTTCAAATTGAACCCCAAGTACTTCATACCTTCATCAAGAGTTTTCTCTTTGAAAGGGAAGAAAAGACGAAACCATATTTTTTCCATTTCTGAGAGGCAAAAGTAGGTAAGGGTGGACTTTCCTTCATTTATAATCATTCCTGTGTCTTTGGAGAAAAGATTCACAGTGTTATTTAGAGTCTTTGCCTCCCCTTTTGTTCCTGCGGTGAAGATGAGAATGTCATCTACAAAGAGAGGTGTGTAATTTGTAGATTATTGGAGATATTGATACTTGGAAAGAATCCAGACCATTTTTCTGCTGCAAGAGCCCTTCTTAGACCTTCAGTAATGAGAAGGAAAAGTAGTGGAGAAAGAGGACATCCTTGTCTTAGGGCCCTTTCAGTTCTAAAAAAGGTTGTGGCTGAACCATTTATCAGTAATGAGAAAGACACAGTTGTAATGAAGCACATAATCCATCTGATAAAAGGAACAATGAAGCTTAAATGTGTTAAAATCAGTTGGATGTAGAGCCAAATTACCTTGTCATAGTCTTTGGATAGATCAATTTTCAGCATCACACTCTTTAGCTTCCTGATTTTTATGTTGTGTAAGGCTTCCTATACCACTCTTATTGCTTCATGAATCTGTCTTCCTTCCAGGAACTGAAACTGTTCAAGTGATATTTTATCAGAAATTACTCTCTTAATTCTTCTTGCTAATACTTTGGAAATTATTTTGTATATACAGTTGCACACAGAAATTGGCCTGAAATCATCCAGGGTGTCTAAAATATCCTTTTTTGGAATAAGGGAAATGAAATTAGAGTGTAAAATAAGTGCCATTTGTCTAGAAAGCCTTGTCTCTTCAACTAAGCCCAGTATGTCTTGTCCAATAACATAAAAAAAACCCAGAAAGAACTCAATTCTCCATCCATCTGGCCTTGAGATTTTTTTCTTTTGAAAACTGTTCATTACAATATTAAGTTCTTTTAAGGTTACCTTTTCCATAATCATTTTGTTGTCTTCATCACTTGTAAATCGAGGGAAGTAATGTGCCACTCGGATCAGTTCTTGGATAGTGGCCTTGTTTTTTGCTTTGTAGAGATCCTGGAAAACATTTTTTCTAATTCTTGCCATTCCTTCAAAGGGATGCTCCTTTTTTCCATCATGGTCTTTTAGCTGCCAAATTGAGTTTGAGCATTTCATGCCCTTTGCATAAGCTTGGAATTTTTTTGTGTTATCATCTCCACTTTTCAGCCACATGGCTATGGTTTTTAATCTCCAGGTTTCTTATTTTTCCTTTAAGAGTTTGCTTCTCCTTTCTTCTAATTTAAGCAGATTTAATTTGTCATTTGTCGAGTCATAACCTCCACCTTCTTCTTCCAAGATATGTTTTAACTACAATTCCATCTCTTTTAGTTCCAATTCCTCCTTTAGAATTTTCTGATGAGCCCAATTCTCTGTTTTCTCTTTGATTATGTGAAGATTATCGACAAAGTGTAAACCCGCTGCTCCGTTATTCTCTGGGTTATAAACTCGCCAATTCTTCTTAACCAACTATAAAAAAGTTTCATCATTGAGCCAAGTTTTGTTGAATTTGAATGACCTGGGTGGCTTATTCATCCCAGTTCTTAATTCAAGGAAAATCGGGTGATGATGTGAGATTCCCCCGTGTCATATCCATTGTTTCAATAGAGAGGATTTTTCAAGTAGTGTATCCTTTATCAGAAAATGGTCCAATATTTTAGCTATGATGCCTTTTCCCACTCTGTTATTTCTCCATGTAGGTTTGAATTTGACTAGTTCAGTATCCATAAAGTTGTGTTCCTCCAGATTTTGTGTGAAGTAGATAGAAAGGGGGTCTGTTCTCGCATGAGATCCCCAAACTTATTTAAAATCTAAGGAGAAATTTAAGTCTCCTCCCAAGATTAAGAGTTTTTATTTTAAGAAAGACTTGGAGAAGAAAATGTCCTAGTAGGGGCCTCTGTTATGACAAGGTCCATAGATGTTTACAATGTTGAGGGGTTCTTCAAGTTATTTCGACGTAACTGTGATACCAAGGCCAGAGTCAAAACCCCAAGAGTTGATGAATTTTATAGTACGAGAGTTCCATACGATAACTAGTCCTCCTAATCTCCTGATAGAATCCAGTGTAATAAAGCTCCAATCTGGAAGTAGCGAAGAGAGTCTATTGAAAAATTCAATCCCTTCCCCCAAGGTTTCTTGAAGGAGAAGGACATCTGAATGTTTTGTAAGGATCATCTTTTTTAGGGCTGGTCTTTTGAGGGGGGCATCCAATCCCCTACAAATCAAAAAACAACACTTCATCAAGGCCCCTTTCCCCGGGTTCGTGTAACGACCCTAATTGGATACATGCTTAAAGATTATAAGTAAAATTAATTATGGTTAACTGAGTAATAATTCAAACTACAGATCACATTTAATGACCTGTGAAATAAAATTAAAAGATCAATGAAAAATGATATAAAATGGTGGTGTATGCAGAGAGGGATAGCCATGGATCCCGAGATGATAAAAAAATATTAATGAAGGGACAAAGGATGGATGACGGGGGTGGTTGAGAAGTAAATGTGTGAGTCGGCAGGGAGGAATAAGGGATGGGAAGAGGGGGATGTAGGCACCATTCGACGGGAGGGGGAATGGATGTTGTGGACTGTGTTTTGCTGTGAGCAATGATTTTCTGTGCACTATTGTATTTTGTGGTATGTGGCTCTTGATCAGGGAGGCACTGAGTTGCTGGAGGTTTTGGGCATGGAGGGCCAGGATATCCGTAGATATCCTGGAGCTAGGTATTTTTCCTAGTCGGCAGGGAGGACAATAGTTTTGGGCAGTTATTTTCCTGTTTGTGGAAGGATTGATCTGAGGAGTAGGTAGCAGGAAGGCAACAACAAGGCACAGAGACAACATAAATTAGCATCAGAACCAGGTACTTTTTTCAGTTATGTATTTATTTCTTCCTGTCATGAATTCAGTATTTATTTATAAATATAAGTTACAGAAGTTGTTGTTATGAAAATCATTATAATGCTATCAAGTTATTGTTTCAGTTTACTTTATAAAATGTTTATGAAAATTAATGATGTTTAGAAGTATATGGGTGTTACATATGGTATCAGAGCGTCTTAGTTCGAAATCTGGGCCTACGGGCCAAAACCCGAGTGTTAACTCCAGCCACGCTTCAACTACAAACAAAAACGTTCAGTCAGACCTAGTGCAACTGATACAATATCCTAAAATATACTTAGGTAGTACCCCTAAGTTATCCAAGAAAATTATCTCATAGATATATCACAAGTAACCACTGTAGGCAACACCCTTTAACTGGATCATGTATGATCACTACAGTTTTAGTCTAAATATTCAAAGGAATGCCTTTAAAATAGTGGCAGAAACCAGATAGTTGGAAGGATTACTTCCCACAAAATGGCTAACCTTAAAGGAGCCTGAATAAATCTATTAAGCACAAAAAAAACTAGAGATGATAACTTAATTTTATTTCGAGCGATACTTGTCAATGAAGTTTCGGGTAGAATAGACAGCCACCTGGAATCGATGGAAATGTCGAGGGAAACTTTTATCTAAGGCTTGAAGCTGGTAAGATTCAATAACTACACGAACTATACTAAATAAAAGGCAAGACGATATTTGCAAGACCTTGAAAGGTCTACTTCACCTCGAACTTACCTAAATAAGGAACTGTCAATGCGCGGTTGGATAAAGGAAATTTAGAAGACTTGTATGGTGCAGGAACAATGAAACTAGTTTCCTGTATTAGCCTCGGTGAATTTTAAATAATGTAAAATCTCATGAACATTAGGCCAATATAAATTTTAACCGTGCCAAAGAGAGCAATTTTAAAACCACGTAATGTTTCATGTAACTGATCGTTATCCCAAAGGAGATCCATCTATTACGCAGGGGAACGGATCCGAGCCGTCAGATCTCAGGCGGATTCCTGTCAGATCTCAAGAATTTGCACAGGGTTTAAACCCTAGTGCGCAGAGGGGGAGTCCCGGAAGAGTCATCGGGATATCAGAGTCATTGGAGTTTTGTCAAGACAGAGAATCAAGACCTCGTGGTTCTCAAAATCCCGAGAATGGATCCCAGTCGTTGATCTCGGTAGGGACATGCGTCAGCATTTTAGGAGGTATCGAGATTTTACCCATCGGAGATTTTAGGAGTGTAGAACCGTTGCATAAGGAGATCGCGATTCGCGATTTTCCAATAGGATCGGAGCCATCCAAACAGTGGTGACACGTGTCGGAAGATCCCGAAGAGTCACAAATCGGGGTTTCCGGAGACGTGAGACTTGTGCAGGTTGAAATCGCGATACATGNGAGTCGGGATATTGGCCATCGGGAAATCGAAGTTCTCAAGGTCATGAGAACCAGGACCTCGAAAGTCTCGAAATCCCGAGAGTCAATCTGAGTCATCCGTTTGAGGAGGGGCACGTGTCACGCGATCATCCGAGGCACTAGGCATCAGGACTTGCAAGCTCAGAGTCGTCCATCTGAGGGACAGGTGTCGGAGATCCGGAGTGGGTCGGAATATTAGCCATCGGGAAATCAGCATTCTCGTGGACAAGTGATCGGGGAAATCCAAGTGAAAACCCCGACGAGATCTGAGCCGTCCATTCACATGGGACAGGTGTCAGGGATCAGATGAAAGTTGAAGATTTGGAAATCGAAGTTCCTAAGGACAAGGAATTCAGGACATTGTAAGTCCTGAAATCCCGAGAGTCAATCAGGACCGTCCATCTGCATGGACAGGTGTTAACCATCGAGAAACCATCGACGTTTGGCCCCATCGGGAAATTAGGAATCTCGAGGACATGATGTTTAGGTACTTTGAATTCGCAATCTGCGAAACCCCGATGAGTGGGGGTCAGCTGTCGTCACAGCAGAGAAGGAGGACAGGGGCATAGTGGAGGCCAGCTGTCATCCAACTGGAGTTCGGGAAATTAGGTTTTTCGAGGACATAGAACACTCGCAACAGGAAATCGTGATCCGCGATTTCCCGACAGGATCAACACCGTCCATCGGCAAGGACGCGTGGTGAGAGATCCCGACAGAGAGTAAGACTGCGGTCACAAGGAGAGGCCGTGTGGATCACTGGCATAGCTTGGAGGGCTGATGCGCTATGAGCTCATCGGGGATCGGGGGATTGGGAATCCTAAGGATGTGCGCACGATGACATCGCAAACGTTGAAACCCAAATCCCAATAGGGTGATACAAGGGCACGGTCTTGGAGGAAGGTCATATGGACCAAGCTTGTAGCGAGGAGGCTAACAAAGAAAAGAACCCATCAGGAAAGTTGAGCACAAAATCCCGATAGGAAGGTATATGGTAAAGGTCTTGTGAGCACGGTCATATAGACCAAGGCATGGCCAGTAGGGGGCTAGCTCATAAAGAAGGAGCTCATCGCAAATCGGGGACAGGAGAGGTAAGGAGTTCGCGACAGCGAAAAATCCGAAAACCCAAAACCCGATATAGGGTCGGGGATAAGTCACTGTAGGTGCAGAGGCCGTGATGAGGGAAGACAAGGCCTATGGATAGAGATATTGACCAGTGATTTCTGGGGGAATCCAAAGAGACACTTCGGCCCGGTTCAGGAGTTTGAACAATCCGGTATACCCATAAACCA
>SNQJ01S0023414.1:66033-83568 GCA_010110895.2 Picea sitchensis
CGATTTTCCGATGGCGTTGTCCTGTCGGGATTTTTCCCGATGGCTTCGATCTGCGACACGCATTCTCAACTGATGGATGGTCGTGATCCCTTCTCGTGATTTTGCGATATGATATGTCCCAGACCTCTTGTCTCTAGGATCCGCGAAATGCCGAATCCCAAAAAACCGATGAAGTCGCTTATCGAGAATTTTCTCGAAAGCCTCGATCTCTGCCACGCGTCCTAAACAGATGGATGGCTAGATTTGCGTCGGGTATTTCCCTGGAAAGAAACTAGATCACTTGTTCTCAGGATTCCCGATCTACCAAATCCCGATATGCCGATGGCCCTTTCCTCTTCGGGACTTTTTTCGAGTCCCCGGATTTGCGCCACGCATCCAGGATAGATGGACGGTTCTGATGCGTCCTCGGGATATCGCACCTTGCGATGCTCCGTTGACACAATGTGTCTGTCAAATTGAAATTCCAAATGCCGATACGATGACGGTGGCCTCGATGTCCGCCACATGTCCGGTCAAAATGGACGGCTGGGATCTTATCGGGATTTCGCGTATCGCGATTTCGCGAGTTGTGATGTCAAGTTTCTTTGACAACTTGAAACCCTGAATGCCGAAATGCCGATGGATGCTACGATGTTTTCCACATGTCCAGACGAACGGACGACTGAGATCGTATCGCTATATTGCGTATCGCGATTTCGCGAGTTGTGAGGTCCTGTTGCAAGTGACATTGAAAACCCCGAACTCCGAAATGACGATATAACGATGCGTTGATCTGCTGCCACCTATCCTCTAATATGGACGGCTGTGATCGTTTTGGGATTTCGAGATTTCACATATCGGAGTTTTTGGAGAGCAGATTCTTTCACTCGTCCAACTCCCGATTCCCCATTTTGCGATGGAATAGGATCTCGCCACTTGTCTCTTGAACGAACGGTCAAGATGACGTCGAGATTTCGCGACTTCACAAGTCGTAATCACTCCTTTGCATTTCAGAGGACTAAACCTCGTGCACCTACTCGCTGATCCAACGGTTGTCGATCCTTTGCGCAAGATCTGATGGCTGAAATGCGTTCGCCTTTTCCGTGCTCTCCTTATTCCCTTCTGGACTGGTTTCCCGCCTCGGATCTGTTCACAAGATGAATCTTTGCAGCCTTAATGGTTGTTCTTTGCGTGTTTGACGCGATCTTTCCCGAATTTAACGGAATTTTCTCCTGCGGAAGAAAAGATTTGTGAATCTTTCAAAGATTTGAAAGAATTTCACGAATTCTTCATTCTGTACTTCAATCTTTAACAGATGTGAGGGAAATTTTCGATTTCTTTAAAATTTCTCGCCTCCTCCGGCTTTTCTTCGTCAATCTTTGACGATTCTTGAAAGAAAATTACAAGAATCTTTAGGGTTTCTTCTTTTGCGTTCTCTTCATCCAGGATCTTTCGAGCGTTGTACGCTCTGCTTCCTCCACAAGCTTCTTACAACGATCTTTAAAGAGTATTGCAGACAACTTTCCAAGCCTTGTGAAAAGACTGTGTCACGTGCTCTCAAGATGCGTGTAAGCTCTGCGCTGTGAGGATCGTGTTTCTCTCCCAACTGTGTGAAGAGGCTTACTGCTGAAGCTCTGATACCATGATAAATTGTGAGGCAAAGAGAAATGCAGAGAGAAGAGAATAGAACAGTATATTCAAATGTATGAAGAAGTACAGAAAGTACAGAACGTAGAGAACTTAGAGAGCCCAATTACAATGCACGATGGTTGAGCTATATATGCTCAAGCAAGACAAAAATAAAAAGTACAACTGTCCAGTACAGCTGGCAGTGTACGGTCAGACTGTTGAGGGTACAATATATTTAACAAGAATTTGGCATCATAATTTAATACAACTTTTGCAATAAAACTCCATGTTTATGAAATCCAAACTATTACATTCAACTCAGATAAGGAATAATGTAATATCAAAGGTCGAAGCCAAAGATGTTCTTCTGTGGTGGCGTTCCTTCCGATATTATTCTTCCTAATTCTTGAGACTTCAGTGGTACCTCCCAACCATCGCTAGGGGTACTCTTCTTCCCCCGAGCCGCAAAGGTACCATGAACACAACTAGAATCCTCTAGCTCCCAACTTGCCTCGCAAGGTAGAGCCACCACTCTCTCTCAAGCTGGGTATGCCAACTCTCACAACTAAAACCAGTGTGATCCCTTTTCCCTCTAGACCATTTTCTTTATAGGAGTTTCCTTAATGACACATCCCCACTTTCACAATCAATTTGTTTTTTAATTAAATAAATTAGAATTATTTCCCCCTTACACTTGTCACTCTTTACCCCAAGTTTCACAATAAATTTCATATTTTATTTTAATTAAAAGTCAATTTCCCTCACCTTTCCTAAATGTTCTCCTTAAATCACTCATATTTGTATCTTTATTCTCCATATTCCCATTTAATGACTGATTCCTTAATAATGGGTAAACTCATGAAGGTGGGTAACACATTCATGAGAATCGGATCTCCAAAATTTCGAAAGACATTTTTCGACCGAACTAATATTTTTTTTAGCTGAAAGTTCTATTTTTTTGGCCGAAATATGTTTTGACTGAACCTTTGAATGTCAAATCGAATGGTACCATGATGATGCCCTCGATTTTCATGTACAATTTTAGCCAAATGAATTTTTTCATCAGGTAACAACTTTTCGGCCGAAAGATATTCCGGCCGAAAATTTCTTTCGGCTAAAAGAATGTTTTGGCCGAAAGAATATTTCGGGAAAAATATATTTTCGACTGAAATAACTATTCGGCCGAAAGGACCTTTCGGCCGAAAAGTTCTTTCGGTCAAAAAGAGGTTTATATATTATTCACACATCGCGACTGTTACAGTTTTTCTGAGTTCTTGGCGATAGTTGATAATGTGAGTGTGAGTGTTAGTGTTAGTGTTAGTGTGAGTGTTAGTTGATTCTGTTGGCCAACTACGAGCGGGTGGATTGGCGGTCAAGTGGATGTCGGAGTTGCGGGCGGGAATATCTTGGAGCTGCAAAGCTGCAGGTAAATTTTGAGTTACCTCTTTTTCGTTCTTTTTCCTTTCCCTGTATTACGTCTAGTAATTAGATGCCTATTTTTTTTTCAGCAGTCCCTTAATTTGTTTTCGTATATATACTAGATCTATTTTTTTTATGGCCCAACTAGATATATACAATAATCCTAGTTTGTATTGTATCGTATTTGATGGCTGAGAATATAGATTTGCAGGTTTTGACACTCAAATATTGTTGTAGTGTCCCATGATTTCATCATTCCACACTAGAAATCATTCTCTAAAATGAAATATTAATGACCACAAAATGCATCCAATCATTAACGATCTTATTCAAAAGATATGCTAATAAAACGACATACATTTAACATCTTGTATGTGATAGTGAATTATTTTCTTTATTTATTGAAACAGTTCAGCTAGCATGTAATGCTCTCTACTAGCTAGGACTGGTAATTTCTAATATTCCTCTAAACTTGCAACCTTGGTTAGAGTAAAAAGGCAATGGATTAACTAATCATAAAATTCTGCAATCAGTATCTCTCAGTCGTTATGAACTCTAAATTGTATATATATGTAAACAAAATTCTCCCATATATTAAGGTAATTTTATGTAAGGAATGGTATCGGAAGGAAAACTATGAAATCCCCCACCATTAAAACACTAGTACTGCATCCTAGCCTTCGAAAATGCATTCTAAAGAATGCCTCCAACCAGAATATACAAGTTTTACAGAAGGATCTTCATGAGAAGACTCTATCAATTGAGATTTAGACTGAAACACAATGATCATATCCTCAATATAAGTCTTTCTATTAGAGAATATTTTAGAAATCATTTGTTCGAGTTGTCTCTTTGTAATGACGATTTTAACTCTAAGAACCTTTTTTTTTTTCAGCAGACCCATAAGTCTATGGCCGATAAGACTGAAGCAGTAGAAGGACTTTCGAAAAAGTGAACCCCAAACTTCGTATTTTTTTTAAATTTTGTCCTTCAAAAAAATTACACAGTACTCAAACAAATGCGTGCAACTCGGGAATCAAAATATCTTTTCAATTGAGAGTTCAAGATCATTTCTCATAGTAAAATTGATCATGAACACAATCTAATAAGCTCAATGCTTCTATAGATCTGTAATATATTTTGGCTTTTTGGAATGAAATTAGTGCTCATATTTCTTTGCATAAATGATATTGTTGATCCTCTATTTTCAATTTTGGTTTCATATACTTCCACTTGGCGTGCAATATGATGTTGATAACTACTATCTAGATCAATCTGCATTGAAAATTTTGAGTAATTAGTAATAATTTAACTAGATTGGACTACTAACATAGAATCACAATCAATATAATTTGTTCATTATGCTCTATGCAAATATGTTTGACATTCATTATGCTCTATGCAAATATGCCTGATCACAATCAATTTTCATTATGCTCTATGCAAATCTGCCTGATTGGACTACGAACATAGTGTTCCAAGAGCAAAGAGAGATGAACGTAGAGTTGTCAGAAATGTTTTAGGCTTCTCAAACATGTATTAGTGAAAATAAGGTGACTTTCATGGGACTTTTTCATAAGATGACATTTATAGAGGATTTTAACTTATTTAAAAAAACATCTAAATTAATTTTTATTTACAAATGGTTGATGTAATTGTAGGTAGTGATTTTGAAATCTTTTGTTTGCACAAATACTCTAATATTTCTGTGTATTATGTGTGTGTGTGTGTGTGTGTGTTATAATTTTTTTATATATTATAATTTTCTTCTGTGTATTATAAATTTTTTGACAGTTTGACAGTTAAATTGTTTTTCATTAATTTGTTGTCAAAAATAGTAAAAGAAATTAAGAAATCGTTAACATTATTTGTTAAAGGTTTGAAAACATACATCAAAGTTGTGGAAAATCTCAAATTTAACTGGCTATTCCAATTTGAAATTCCAACTCTGATCTATAGAGAACAACAAAAATATAAATAAATGAAGATAGCACATAATGTCTTTTAGCCAAATTTGAAATTCCAACCTTGATCTCCTGATCTATAGAGAACAACAAATATATAAATAAATGTACATAGTAAATAATATCTTTAGCCAAAATTGTGTCATATTCCTAAATTGATATGATTTGATTTGTAAGTGTTAATATATACGAGACAAAAAGGATAAAATCTAGCCTTTCGACATTAATGTTTCTCTTTATCTCACATATAATATCTCCATTATCTCACATATAATATAATTGCGTTCACAAGTATTTGGTCAGCCTGCAAGAAGCTTGCATGTTTATGGTTTTGTTTCATTCATCACTTGATGGTAGAAATATATCTCTAACAAACCTAACCCTGCAAGCTAAAGGATTTCCCTTTGTCAATATATTTACCAGTGAACTAATATTTTTTTTTTAATATAAGCACATGCGTTTCTAATCTTAGTTGTATCTTCAATGTGGAACTTGCTTCAATCCTTTAACAATCAGTATCTCATATTTTCAGATATAACAAATAACAATATTGCTCCATATTTCCCTATTAAGTTAGGACGCTTGTGAATCTTTATGAACCCATGTACCTCAGTTGACCTATGGTATTTGCATAACATGGACTGTCTTTATGTGTATAAACCAATTCATTGAATGACATTCCTTATTATTTAATAAAATTATTATTGGATATCTAAAATGTTATTCAGATCCATTTAGTTATTCTTTGATAAATGTTTTTTCTATGTGCTTCCACGCTATTGTATCAGTATGATCAGATCGACATAATTAGGGGCATATTTGTAAAACATCAGTGTTATACATATTTTTGTCTTCGGATGTGCATTTGATGAAAATTTCCGTCTTTTGATGGAAATCTAATGGAGACAATCGGACTAATAAATCATGATTGTTATACTTGCATAAATGTAAATCGTGACTGTTATACTTTCTTAAATGTAAATCGTGATTGTTATACTTGCATGAATATATATGTCCATTAGATCACATATAATATATATGTGAGCTAGCTCACATATAATATATGTGAGGCCCTGTCCATCTACAGGGACATGCCTGCACTCAAGCCTGTCCCTCTACATGGGCAGGGCCATATTCGACACTATCCCTTAGCTTAGTAAAGGCTATGTGTTACACTATGACCATTACAGACTAATACATGGTTTCAATAAAGGTATATATATATCAATGGTAATCATTCTAATCAGTTGTTCTTTTATCTGATAGTTACGATCATACTTGTTATATTGAGTTCATGTTAGTAAGGGTTATGTTATCTTGTTCAACTTAACCAATATCTTATCTATGATATGCTTAAGCTTCACATTTTATGTCCTTATTGAAACCATAGCTATCTGTGCTTTATCTGAAAAAGTTGTACACACAATATATGTAGTTTCCCTAATAAAGACAATATACCTTAAATCAATAGTAATAATGATAATAATCAAAGCATGTATGCTATCGTAATAAAAACTTGATCTCAACCAATATGAAACACAACATGTATATATCTATGCTCTCTTGTTTTAATTCAAAGTACGAGTTGTAGTCTGACTTATAATTCTATGTTAGTATTACTTCCATTGACCTTTTTTCTAGTGAATACAGTAACATATGGCACATAATAGGAGTCAATTTGGAAGGTATAGGTGATAGACATGAAGTAATCCCATTACAGCTAACATGAACATACTTCTTATATGGTATAAATACTAGTAATACCAGACTCGAGGAGTTGTCTCAGATTTACCGATGAATATGGTAACATATGAACAAGGGAAATCAATATGTGTACTTTGATACAAGGTGGTAGAGATAATAGCCATAATGTTTCATGAATATCATACAGACTTAGACTCTACACTCTTAAGTATATCATAATATTCACATAGCTCATACGGGTAAGATATGAGGTTGATTCCATTGTTTTAGCTCTCTCTTAATTAGAGTAAGTAAAACATATTATCATATGCGTTATTACTAATATATCATGACATATATCGTATCTAAGCTGGGCATCACTCCTATTTATAGTGTACATACTAGTGAAAATACAATAATGATAAACTACATGAATCATAGAAACATTACCATTAGTTAATACAAGGATTAGAGATATGAGCTATGTTGTGACAAGGGTGAATCTTGTTTCCATAACTATTACCATTGAATAGTATTAACTATGTATAATACTAGTATTCCTTAAAGGGTAATACTAGTATGCATAATACTAGTATTACTTCTATATTCTAGTGAACAAAGTAACATATAACACATAATAGGAGTCAATTTCATAGGTGTAGGTGATAGACATGAACGAATCCCATTACAGCTAACATGAACATACTGCTTATATGGTATAGATACTAGTAATACTATACCCAAGGAGTTGTCTGATATTTACTCGTGAATATGGTAACATATGAACAAGGGGAATCGATATGCATACTCTGATACATGGTGGTAGAGATAATAGGCATAGCATTCCATGAAGATCATACAAATATTAGTGGCCTATACCTTAGACTCGGACTCTACACTCTTAACTATATTGTAATATTCACATAGCTCATACGAGTAAGATATGAAGTTGATTCCATTTCTTTAGCTCTCTCTTAATCAGAGTAAGTAAAACCCATATGTATTGGATAAGAGTATATACCCTTTGTAAGACCCTTGATAATGATGCTATTAGTATAGTTATAGTGTTTCTTATAGTAATAGTTCTATTCACACTATTCAATACGAGTAAATTATAAGGAATCCCATAATATATGAGAGTTATAACATGTGGAATTGATATAGAAGAGTACTGGTCACTATGCTCATATAACTAGGATCGATAGTAATACAGTTTGACCATGACTATGCTTATATTATGTAAATATGATAGGTCTCTGCTTATGTTAGATGATGAGTTTTAACTATCATATGCCTTATCTGATTCCATTGTAATTCCCTGAATCATTCATATTACTTGGAGCTAAGCTGAGAATCACTCCTAGTTGTGACAAGGGTGAATCTTGTTTCCATAAATATTACCATTGAATAATATTAACTATGCATAATACTAGTATTCCTTAAAGGGTAATTCTAGTATTAACTATGCATAATACTTGTATTCTGTAAAGCAACAAACAACTTCTTAAATATCTAAGAGAGTTCCTGGTTAACTCAGGTCATCTTACCTTGATGAAATACAAGTTCCTACCCAACCCCTCACATTCCTCATGAAGGTCATCTCTTGGAATATTAAAGGCCTTAATGGTAAAACTAGGCACGGTCTTCTCAGTAAGAAACTCCTCCAGGAAAATACCTTTATAGTAATGATACAAGAAACTAAATGAATCCAAGTCCTTGTTCAAACCCTTTCCTCTTGCATGTAGTAGAGACCCCAAGCTATGGCCTTATATGCACATGAAGTAGCAGGAGTCCTTTTCCTTATCTAAAACCCTTCTAAAATAACTTTGTCCAACTTCTTTACCACCAAGCGCTTCCTCACAACTCCCTTCCAACTTGTATGGTCCTATCAAACTTGTTTTCTCACTAATTTTTATGGCCCCAACTCTATCCCTGACAAGCTTCATTTTCTTGACTCCATTCAACACCTGAAACCCCATCATGAATAATGATCATTAGATTATTGGTGGATGCTTCAACATAATTACCTCTCTGAACAAAAATAAAGGAGGCATTAGAAGGGTCGACCATGACTCCCAATCCTTTCTTGATACCATCCAATCCCTCAACCATCAATGACATTCACACCTATAACAACTGTAGAAGAGGCCAAAACTAGGTGGCTTCAAGACTTGATCACTTTTTAGCCTCAGAATCTATTTTTCTAGTTGGCTTCCATTATTCAACCTCCATCCTTCCCTACGGGGGCTTATACCACTAGCCAATCATGCTAAATTTAGACCTTCATGGTAACCCTCTCATCCCACCATTCCTCTTTGAAATTTTTTGTTTTAACCATCCAAATTTCCAGAAAATAATCAAATCATAGTGGGAAGAATGAAACCTTTATTCATGATCACCTATGTACATATTTCACCAGAAAGTGAAGCATATCAAACAAAAACTAGAAATATGGAACAAAGAGGAATTTGGAAATATTTTTTAGGGAAAAAAAGAGATCGCCTCCCAGATGGAATAGGTCCAACAATACATCATACTTGAAGGCCGCATACGACAACTGATAAGGAAGATAAGAAAATATAATCTCAAATTAATGAAAGAGAAAAACAAGCGAAACTGCACTGGAAAAAGAAATCTAGAATCTGTTTTCTCAAACCTTCCCCTTCTTTCCACCACAATATGGAAATTCTTTCGAATGGACGTGAGTAGAATTTTCAACTACTTCTTCTATCTGGCCCCAGCCACAGATTTATGTTGCATCTTAGCTAGCAAATGTTTGATTGGATACAAACCCAAGTAATTTGGCACTGTATCATAAAGTAGTGATGTCATCGATTTAAAATTTAATTAAATGGAAGATTTCTTCCATCCAACCAAACATGGCGTAAAGTTAATTGTTGATTTTCATGGATTGTGCTCCATACCCATTGGATGCATGAAATATGATTTCCCATACAGACAACTGTTACTCCGTTACCAAAATTTGACCCATTTACTCTTCATATATTATGTTTTTCCATCATATTAAGTTCTTATCATGTTGTGACTTCTCCTTGCCACTTGTACTTTTGGAGCATTTCATCAACTTTATGTCTTAATATGTACTTGTCTAAATATGATTTCCATTTTTGGTGGATTTACCAAGTTTATTTGTGTTAATAGTAAGAAACCAAAATATTTTTGAAATGGGAATGGGTAGTAGAGTTATGCATCACCTTATTATAATTGTGTCTAACGTAAAGAACATTTCTATTAATTTTGTCTTCTTCTTTTTTTAATTTCTTCATAATTTTTGTTGGTCAATGTTGGAGATATTAAATTGTACTTGTCTTGTGCTTAAATTTTCATGAATTTTCAAAGGATAGATATTGAGGTGAGATGTCTATACAAGAGTCTCAAAATGTTCCTCGCAAACTCTCTAGGCTATCCCAAGAAGGAAGAGGACGAACCCTTTCTTCGACTGAGATTCTGAGTGACCAACGACAATCTCATCAAAGAAGATTATCAAACGAGTCTGTGAATATATCAAATCGAGAATGTTCTCAAGAAAGTGATATGGATGAACCCTTCTTATATAGGTTGGGCATTGATACTCCTACACTTGAGAATGTAGGGAATACATAAGGACAAGAAAATATTTTTGGTAATTTTCTTTGATTTTGTTTATTTTTGTTGTATTTTTGTGTATTTAAATTTATGTCAAGTTAAATGTTGTAATTACTTTCAAATGTGTATGTAGACAATGATTTTAGAGAAAGGGAAGACAATGAAAGAGAGAGTGAGTGTCACGGAGGTTCTAATGTTGGCGAAGAGAGTGAAGATGGATTTAGGAGGCGACGTTATCAAGAAAAAAAAGATTACACACCTACGTCCACCTATCCTTCGAATGTTGGTGATGAGGTTCTGTGGGCAGGAATTAATGAAGAAATTACCCTTGAGCAATGCTCAGGTGTTAAAAGAAGGTTGGAAAATGATTTGAGAATCTTGGATTTCCCTCAGGAGAGTAAACAAAGATTGTAGATTTTTTTGCATTCATTGAAAACCTTTATGGATGCATATCAAAAGATGAAGCCAACCACTGACAATTTTATCGATTTTATAAGGTGGCAGAAATCAGAAGTGATGGGCCATGATAAACTAGATGCAGTAAAAAATAAATTTTCAAAATAAAACGCAATTTCGATGTTCAATTTCAAAGATGGGCCAAAGCGAAAGATGTTGAAGGTGCAATATTTTAAGCACCCCGACATAGAACGACATCTGTATAACATATTTTTGGAAGCATATGAGAAATTTTCATGGAACGATGAGGTTCCACATTATTTTTCTAGACATTTTTATGCATATTTTTTCATGGACATGCACCCTGATTATACTAGTCTATCGTCTGATTATTATGGGGCTAGTAAAGGGAGAAAATATGATCGAAAAGTGGCATATTGAAATGCAACATTGCAGAGGCCTCCAGGACCTTTAGTATCTCTCCCAACTGGGGAATTTTCTTCACATTCAAAGTTGTAAGCTTCATCAAAGGTTGGAAAAGAGGCTAGGAATGCAATCGAGGAAAATTTGGAATCGATTTTTTATGGTGTTGATATTGGTTTGAACCGTTAGCGAGAGGAAGCCAACTCTCGAGCCATTTTTGTTTATAAAATAGATATGGAGTTAGATACCGTGTCATTAGAATATCTTAAGGAGTATGTAAAATTTTATCATGATGGTTGGAAGGAATTCATTCCGAACGATGAATCGAACAACATATTGGTATGTGTTTTAGTTAGTAAATTTTTTATTCATTTTAGGATAGTTTACTTTTAATTCTAGATCTAGATACATATCATTGTATCTATAAAAATAATTGAGTTGTTATTTTCATTAATTGCAATTTGGAAATATGTTAAATGAATCTTTAGTAAATAGGGGACTTGATTCCAAAAGTTTAAATTTGGATGGGTTGAATTAGGTATGTGTTTTTTAATATCCACAGATGAACACTTTAGTTGTCCAATCTCCAATCTTTTGAATAAAATCAACAACATGAAATTTATAATTTTGTATAAATGTGAACACATTGAATCCTAGATTTAGTTCTTAGTTGTGTTGTTCATAGATCCTTATTCAATCTCCTACTACTTGGTCAAGCTTGTCTCAATTCTCATTGTGAGAGTTTGAAGAGGGTGGGACTTCATGGGTATCATTGCATGTTGAAAACAAATTAGTGATATATTAAAATTTCAAATTGTCATTTTAATTATTAATTTAAAAGAAGAATGTCTAAAAAAAATTTAATTATTGAATCATAGGTTGGCACATCACATGCATTACATGTTTCAAAATTTAGAACTACAATTTAATGTGTTAAAATCATTTAAATTTAATTTTCAAATTTTCAAATTTGAAATGTGTTATATAGGGTAATGTGGAGAAGAGAGTACCTGAGAGTGTTTGAAAAAAATGTGGAGAAAAAAGTGTGGGAAATTGGGATTGAGGAGGAACAAGAGGAAACATCCATACCTAGGAAGGATGCATTCATTCATGATGATTCATAAATGTATGTTCATTGCACACTAGTGAGTTTTAATTTTCTTTTATATTGGGGTTTTACATAAAGGTATTCAAGCTTATTTTTGTTGAATAAGCTTATATTTTTTACTTTTATCAAATTTTTGTTTTCTCAAATTTTTAGTTTAGTCTTTCACATTCAATGCTTTGATCAATTATTTTGAAATGTATAGAACCCCTATATAATCTTATCATTGTATTAAAGGGTACATTCAAACTTATTTAAGTTTAGATCATGATGAAGACCTAATTTTGAATTTGAACATTTGTCTAGTTGATAACAAACTCCATCCCACATCAAAAAATGAGAAGTTTCTAAATTTTCTTCGATTGCATTCCTTGATTTCTTGTCCAAGAATGGAATAGCATGGACATTTGTGTTTTCTACATACAATGAAGTGAATTCCTTCTTGCCAGAGTATTGTCAAACTCTTAACTAAATTGGTTATTAACCACAAAAACCAACATTCAAGTAGATTTACAAATAAACAATGTACATGTATATTTGAGCTAGCTCACATATTGTATATGTGAGCTAGCTCACACATATAGTATATGTGAGCTAGCTCACATATAATTTCAAAGAGAATTTGATTATATGTAATATGAATACATCCCAAAGATGAAAGATTCAAATGGTTTTTGAAGAATGAATTAACATATGTGCAAATTTGTGTTTTCTTCATGTACATGAAAGATTATATGAGAACATTTATTCCACCACAGAAAGATGAGATAAGTAATTCATTGGAAGAAAGACTTAATATGGAGTTTTGTAAACTTTGTGCATACACAGTTCTATATTTATTTTTAGATTATTATCTAACTCTGAACACAAAACTTTCTTACCAAGAACACAATTTTTCTTGTTAATTTTTTTTAAGATTTTAGGTAAAATTTTACAAATTGTTTAAATCATGTATGTTTAAAGTGGAGAATAACTATTTTGGAATTTTTGGAACTTTGTGATGAAAGTTTGGTTTAAAAAAAATGTCAAAAAAGTGTAATAAAAAGAGAGGGAAAATCTTAAATTTGTTTAACTCTGGTTGGATATGTTATTATTTCTTACTGGTTATTTAATATTTAGTTAAAGTATATATGCTAATATGTGTTAATTTTTTTTTATTATTATTGATTTTTATTGTTACAGATGTCTAAATTGTATTTGGTGGAAAACATGTTTACATTATATTTGGTGGAAAGGAGTATGTCGGAGGATGAGACTTAACTCGTTTGGTATCTATGTCAGTTTTGATTTAATCACAACTTGTTTTATTTATCTAAAATGGTATATGTGTAAATTTTATTTTAAATTTGTCCACATATTTTATTGTAAATTTTTTATTTTTGAATTATGTTTTCTTTTGCATGTTTGAATTGTAATTTTTTAATTCTGTTTTCTTTTGCAGGTTTGAATTGCAAGTATGAAGTGATCTATCTTAAAGCGATGTCTTAGAGTCCAGAATTTTGGACTTAAATGTCTCAGTTTTTGTTATCATCATAAAATGTATGTGAAACCTACGTATTTGGCAGTGTAACTATTCAAACCTTTATATATATATATATTTGATATTTTTCTGTTAATTTATGTTAATTTCTTAAAATATCAATTTATTGTCTCATATTTGATTTCTCAAAAGGTTAATTAATGTTTTACGATATTGTAATTAAAAATGTTTTATTTCATTTTATTTATAAGCATTATTATATAAACATCATTGTACTATGTGAAGTAGAGTTGATTATGTGTGGAGTTGATTGTGTAGTGATGGGAGATCTAGGTAGTTCTCAAATTATAGTTTCTAACTTATCATTTTAATTTTGTTTGATTTGGAAATATGGTTGAAAATAGTGAAAACAAGTCATCAAATTTTATAGTTTCTTATGAAATTTATCATGTGAAATAAAATTATAGTTTCTCACTTATAATTTAAATTTTGTTTGATTTGGAAATATGGTTGAAAATAGTCAAAACAAGTCATCAAATTTTATAGTTTCTTATGAAATTTCACAATGAAATATTTGAGAAAATGTGAAATAAAAATTATAGTTTCTCACTTATAATTTAAATTTTGTTTGATTTGGAAATATGGTTGAAAATAGTCAAAACAAGTCATTAAATTTTATAGTTTCTTACGAAATTTCACAATGAAATGACAGTCCAACACTAAACTGGTTATGTTAGTCTTTGGTTTCTTTTCGAGCTTTTAATATATTTATTCAAGAAAATGTGAAATAAAATTGTGTACTTTGTAATAAAAATTGAAATAAAAACATGATTTAGAATGTAAAATTAAAATCTACTTTAATATAAGTAAGCGATTTTCATTAAAAAATTTATTGATATAAATTTGTATGTATCGAAAATGGTAGAAAATGGTTGATCTGGAAATTATCAATCCTCTGCACATTGAAAGTATTAGAACCTATTTTAATATGTAAAATTAAAATATAATTTAATATAAGTAAGTGATTTTCGAGTTGGACCAGAGAGTGACACTAAATTCAAATTTGAAGGGGGGAGGTCTGCGGTTATGGAGCGTTGTTTCTGCATGAGGCTACGGTTTTACCAATTTCTACCTTTGGCCTACGATTAATTTTTTACCCTCTCCTTTTTCTTCTCTCGGCCTGACCTTGTCCCACTCCCCTTTCCCAGTGGAATTTCTCGATACCTTCTCGACAATGGAGGATCTCTCGGTGACCATGTGAACTTCTGGTGTAATGAAGACAACTTTGGTGGGCACTGTGGAAATGGATTTTTTGGCGGGTGGAGGACCACTTGAACAGTTGGTGGGCACTGGGGAATCTCCTCTTTTCCTTTCCATTCCTTCTTAGGCTGAACCGGTTTCCCCTTATTTTCCCTCTCTCCTCGATGACCTACTATTTGGATATTTTACAAAACCTTGGGTGACGGGGCCTTCGATTTCTATAGAAGACGTTTTACCCCCACTCAGTCCGCTATAAGCTTCTGAATTAGATTGGGTAAAATCTATTGAAGGAGGAATTATTCACTCTCCCTTGGAGCCTACCCTTGATTTCCCTCTCTCCATCTACGACATAAACCCCTTAGTCTTTTCTGACATTGGACCTGTTGTCGCCCCCCCTTTTCCCTTAAATAAGGGTTTCATTTATTCTCGGCTTGAATCAGATGAGTACAGTGGATGCAAGTACACCTATTCCATAGGATATCCATTAAAGAAGCATGCATCTACCTTGGAAGGAGCTACACAAGCCATAGTAGTAAGATCCAGGCTAAAGAGGAAAAGCTTAAAAACTAAAGGAAAGGTTGGAAATTTGGCACTCGAAGAAGACGTCGAGATCAATCAAGTCTCCCATATGGAAAATCAAACAATTGTTGGAGGATTGAATGGAATAATTTTTGCATTGAAAACTATTTGAGACTGGATAGTTTCTGCTTGGAAGGATGAGCTTGGATATTTACCGGAGCTAGTGGAATTAAATAGAAAATGGCATGCTTTCAGTTTCCAAAATAGTGAGCATTCCAAATGGGTTCTAAGTAAAGCATGGATCATCAAAAACTCTCCACTTCTTCTCAAACCATGGAGTCCACTATTTGACACAAGTGTAGAATGTCTTGATAAAATTATGGTTTGGGTAAGACTACCAGCTCTACCTTTCCATCTCTGGTCCTTCTATTATTTCAAAAAAATTGGGAATTTTTTAGGATACTTCTTGGACGTGGACATGACCTTTGAAGAAACAAAACAAAGGAAGGTAGAAAGAATCCTGGTAAATCCGAACTTCAGGGAAGGTCTCAATGAGGAGTTGGATCTCAACTAGGGAGGATACAACTATGTTCAAAAATTGGACTATGAGAACATACCCTTCAGGTGACGAATGTGTCATCAGTACAGACATATTATCAAGAATTGTAAGCTCCCTTTAAGGACCTGAGGAACAGTGTATGAAAGGTACAAATATTCTCAGAATATTTTTGGTTCATTAGAATCCTCTCCCTATTCACAAAAGGACCAGGGTTGCCAAACTGATAACCTTACAGAAGAAATGTCTGTAGATTTTGGCCATCATTGCTCAGAATTGGCTCCGTTATGACCAGATCAAAAAAGTTTAGTATTGGTAGAATCCACTTCTTTCCTCGATGCGGGAACTCCTCTAATCCTTCCCCTTCTACTATTGTTTTAATAAATAATTTCTTTATAAAAGGCCCTGAGTGGATGATCTCTCCTTCCCTCCTCCCCCTCCCTCCCACTCGTCCCTCCCCTGATTATTGTTATCCCCTACTTTTTGACTCCCTCCTCACTCCCCCCCTGCCCTGATCGTCCTCTGGCCTCCTCTACTTCCTTTCTACCCTTGGAACCCCTCGCTATGCCTTATGCTCTGGTATTGGAGGATTCCACTACATCATCGTTTGATACCTCATCAAGGTGTTACTTATTAACATCCTTGAATAAAGAACACTCAGGAGGATTAGCCTTGGACTTGATCCCAACAGAGAAAAGTGGAAGAGGTAGAAAGGCCTTCATTTCTAAGGCTCAAAAGAAATTCAAGATTGATCTTTTAGTAAGAAAACATGTCTCTATTGAAAGGGTGCTTAGAGCAAGGCGAACTGTAACACCCATATACTTCTAAACATCATTAAGTTTCATAAACATTTTATAAAGTAAACTGAAACAATAACTTGATAGCATTATAATGATTTTCATAACAACAACTTCTGTAACTTATATTTATAAATAAATATTGAATTCATGAAAGGAACAAATAAATACATAACTGAACAAAGTACCTAGTTCTGATGATAATTTATGTTGTCTCTGTGCCTTGTTGTTGCCTTCCTGCTACCTGCTCCTCAGATCAATCCTGCCACAAACAAGAAAATAACTGCCCAAAACTACTGTCCTCCCTGCCAACAAGGAAAACTACCTAGCTCCAGGATAGCTACGGATATCCTGGCCCTCCGTGCCCAAAACCTCCAGCAACTCAGTGCCTCCCTGATCAATAGACACAGACCACAAAATACAATAGTGCATAGAAAATCGTTGCTCACAGCAAAACACAGTCCACATCATCCATTCCCCCTTCCATCGAATGGTGCCTACATCCCCCTCTTCCCGTCCCTTATTCCTCCCTGCCGACTCACGCATTTACTTCTCAACCACCCCCGTCATCCGTCCTTCGTCCCTTCATTAATATGTTTTTATCATCTCGGGATCCATGGCTATCCCTCTCTGCATACGCCACCATTTTATATCATTTTTCATTGATCTTTTAATTTTATTTCACAGGTCATTAAATGTGATCTGTAGTTTGAATTATT
>SNQJ01S0023415.1:25339-66019 GCA_010110895.2 Picea sitchensis
CCCTCTGCACTCCCCGACGTGGAAGAGTGTACATACTTCTAGGGTGTAAATACTTCATGGGGTATAAACATGGCTGAAAGTAAAAGACCTCTGAATCAGGAAGATAATCATGCTCCACAACCAACACCAGCGTGTACACGTGTGCAGTAGTGAGTTAGGGCGTGTGGGCCTTTATTCAAGAGGATTTTCAAAGCGTTGTTCAATATTGTTTTGGCAAAGAAGGGATATGAGTTGGCCTGATGCCAAGTAAGCATGTATGGTGTAATTTAGGGTTATAATAGATGCCCCCTAATGTGTGAGGTCAGAAGAGCATCTGATGGCCAAAATACATTACCAATATTTTCTGATATGCCAAACGATTGAGCCCAAGGATAAGGAACTAGGAGGTGTCATCTGCAAAATAACAAATGTCTCACCGAGGCATGCATACCCATTATCGGGATAAAATAGAACCATGGCTACCAATCAAATACATTGTAGATCCATGTCAAATAACTATAAAGAGTAGCTGCAAACAATACACATCAGAGCTACATCTCAAAATCAGAAAGATATACATATAGAGTATCCATCTTCCAGAAGCTGCTTCGGCCTGATGGTTGGAGATGAGATATTCAGAGCTCGAGAAACAACTTCAAAATCTTCCAAAACTCAGGTAGGAGTGTAATATGAGTGTACGACTGCACTACCCAAAGGCCTTCGATGACTCGTCGGTCATGGACTTGATAATATTTATGATCGGACTGAAGGCTTCAGTGATTTCGAACAAGGACTTGATTGGACGTTTAGGATGGCCGGGTATGCGGACAAAAGACACATTGCAGAGGGGTCGACTTAGGCTTAGTGACAAGCTTCCCTTGGACAATATCATGACAAGTGATGAGACTCAGGCAGCATGAATGTTAATCATAAGTCTACGAAGCAGGAGGCAACACAAACTCTTCATATGTTTGGAAGAATAACTAAATGGTGGAGGACACAACTCTATATAGTGAGAAAAACTTTGTAAGGTCGTACTACATCCCATAGTCTGATGAACAAACAGACAGATGTGATTTATCCAAGGGTGACTCATTATGTTGCCAATAAAGAAAATACTTTTCCCTTCCTCTTTTTGGGGTATATTTGATTTTTTTGTTCTTTTCGATAATTATGGAAAAAGAATAAGGGAATATTACGTTACAATGGAGGAACGAGTATTGCAAACATACAAGCTCAAGACACAAGGACAAGACTGATGTTCTAGTAAAATGATACTCGAGAAAAATCCTCTGGCGGCCAAAGGTGTTAAGACATAGAAGCAAATTGTCACAAAGATGGTGGATAAGGTATGCAAATGCAGTTGATAAAACACACAATGGTAATGTCCTTCAATGTAAGTTTAATGAGCCCAGAGAAGGTAAGCTCAGTGGTTTTTCATATTTAGAGAGTCTGAAAAAACATAAAATGAGACTCCACTAGGGTACCTTTTTCGAAGATAGTCTAGTCGGTTCGAAAAAGGGGTAAAATAGCACTGATTAGACGTCGATTCAAAACCATTTTAATGAGTGTGACAAGGACAAGATCACTCGGCCATTTTTTCACTTTTAAGGAGTCTGAAAAAAGCTTAACTATGGACTCCATCAAGAATATTCTTCTGCACCAATTTAATGAGTGCGAAAGAATAAGGTCACTCGACGATCTTTTCAATTTTAGGGAGTCTGAAAAGAGCTTAAATATGGACTCTGTGGGGGTTTCTTTTTCGTAAGTTTAGTCCCTCAAGCCCGAAAAAGGGATAAAATTATACCTGAGAGTACTCTTCTAAAGAACGAAAGTTCTATAGAGTATACCTTTGTTCGTAAAGTTGACCGTCCAAACCGAAAAAGGGGTAAACTACCACCGGACAGACGTGACTTCAAATTTTAGTTTAACGAGCGTGAAAGGCCACAATATCATTGGGAAATCTTTTCATGTTTAGAGGGTCTAAAAAGGGCTTAAAAGGAGACCCGTTATTTTTTGGGATTCCTGAGGGTGAGACAAAGAGAGAAGAAGAATCATGCAAATGAGGCTCAAACTTATATTCAGGAAAGACTATAAGGACTTCCAAGCCTATAGTGTTTTAGAGACGGCATGGACACCATAATGCAACCAGGACCTACCTAGGGCATCCATGTTCTGGTAAGCTCTATCGCCAAGTTGCGACACTTCTAAAGAAGTTATGATGGTTCAATGTCACAACCTGATGGGATCGATCCTATAGCAAAGCAAAAAGACAACGAGACGCAAAAGTCAGGGTAGTAACCTAACCTATATGCTCAAGTTGATTCTTGGAAAAAATTTCATGGACCGTCAAAATTTTCTCAAAACTCAAAAAAAGTGTCTCAATACCCGATCAAATCCCTCCCATATAACTCTTGAATCACTCTAAATGGTTTTTGGTATAAAGAAACTGACAAGGGAGGCCAAAAAAGTGACAAAAAGAGGCCAAAAAGTCTATAAATAGAAGCTGGCACCTCATTATCACCATTAATGATTTGAAAATTGACTCTGGAGCCAAAAGACCCCCTTTGCTAAAAATGGTGATTGCGGGAGCTACAGTGGACGAAATGAACTTCCGCTTGGACCAAGTAAGTACAAAATCCCTTATCTAGCTATTCAATTCCTCAATTTTGCATTTGCTTTCATTTTTTGGGTGGGCGTCGACCTTTAAAAGTTCGTCCCTAGGTACACACGGGCTGTCTCTAGACAGGCTGCGTGTACACTCGGGCAGAGTAAAGGTTGCTCACATGTACACGCAACTGTCACCTCTACAGCTCGCGTGGACCCCCATTTGTAGAAAAAAGAGAACTAAAGGGAAAGTACTGACCCTCCTGAACTTTGTTGTGTTGGCAGGATGTATGTCTAGTGGAGGGAAAGGGAGCATGAAGCAATCATTGAGTTGGTCGCGGGAGATCCAAATGTCATGGCCATGTTGATGCAATGTGGTTTACTTAAGTTCTTACCTGTGTCCATTTATGCGAGCGCAACCAAGGCTACTGAATTATTTGATTGACTACTGGCACCCTGATGCAGAGGCCTTCATGCTAGAGGGGCAATCACTGGTTCCCACCACTGAGGATATCTACTTTTTGACTGGCCTCTCAGGGAGAGGGGAACCAGTCAACTTCAGGACGTTTCCTGCGGGACCGAATAAGATATCGGAACTGATAGCTCAACATTGTGAGGCTCGTACTAACCGTGTGGGTTCCCAGGTACCCATAAGTAAGATCACTAGCCTATCGTTCTAGGCGATATTATTACTAATTGGGCGGATTACCGGTTCAACAACCTTGCATCAGGCGTCTCGCACACAGATGAACTGTGCTATGCAGTGCTTGAATGCATAGATTTTTGACTGGAGTACCACGTTGCTTGAGTGCATGAAGAGGCAATTGATATATTTCCGATAGTGGACACAAAGGAACTTCGGGTTCGGGATGATTTTGTGTTCATTCTTCTTTGAGAGAGTTCTAAACTTTAGTCCTCAGGAAGTAGTATGAGGACATCAGGCCTCTTTTCCTGTAATTTGTAGATGGGCAGTATTACTGCCACGACAAGGTGGTGGATGGACCAATGAGTCCTTCGATGATGACTTCTTTGCATGGTTGTCACGGTAGATCCATGTGATCGAGGATTACCCATATGCAGGGATAGATTTTTCTAGAGATCCTGAGATAACCGTGCCTCCTGGTGAGGAGCAAGGGGAGATGGGTAAGTCTCCACCTTTGTAGTTTTTTTTGTTTTCATATGTAATTTTTATGTCATTTTTGTTATATATATCATTTTTTTTATGCTAGAGTATTTGACGGGTACACATTTGTTGCATGCAGATGTGGGACCCGTACGACCTATCGATTATGCATGGAACAAGCGTCGTCCACAGCTAGAAACCATAGTTTCCGCTGCCAGGGGAGCAGTAGTAGCAGGGAACCTCCCAGCTGGGGAGGCTCAGAGGGTCCTTCGACGAGTTGAACGGAACTTCACTGCACTCACTCGCACAGTCCCGATGGCAGAGATAGAGGACTTGCCACCATCCATGCAGCCTCATGTAGTGGGGGCACCTCGGACGTGGGTCTGATTGTTTAGGCGTTTATCCCATGCTGTGGACTATTATAACAACACCCATAGGCCCTAAACCTATTTAGACTTTTTACGTGCCACGAGAACTTACTTGTATATATTTTTTGAGGGCATAAGCCCTATGACTCGTTATTAGTCCCATTTTTTAGGTGCTTGCGTCCATCTATCTACTCTGGTTGTTTTATGATGTTATATATGGTTTTTTGATCTTTTGTGTCTTATGGATCACATGTGAAAAAATGTATTTGCATACTTATGTCAATGTTCTTTCATATGTGTGCAAGATGCCAATCTAAAATTTGATTAGCTAGAGTATATGTAATTTGGTTTAATCTCCTAGCAACATGAAAATATGTAATATAATCAAAGTTTTGTTCTAAGAGACGTTCCCTAAGGAATTGTCGGTGTAAAGTTGGATCATGGACCCGGTATACTCTGTTTAGCTACGATACAACCAGTTGAGGGTCGAGATAGACCTGAAGATGAGAGATACCCAATGACAAGGCGTCATGAAGCAACTCAATAACTTCACTATACTCGACGACGTTATTTGTGGTGTCACCTAAGCATATACCTCTGGAAGATAACAACTAGCCCTGAGGTATAAAGATTACCCAAGTTGCGGAGGCAAGCGTCCAAGTGTGCTGACTAGCACCGTCTGCATACCCAACAAACACCTCAGAATCACTTGACATCTGCCATATTGACGAAATATAACATCAATGACACGTCCATAATACTTAAAAGAAACTAAAAATTAATAGTACAAAGACTATACATATTTTACAAAAAGTTACCCACAGTGACCTGCCTATGAGTAATACTTCTTGAGGTAGAGCCCATTTCTAGGCTCGGCCAAAGCATTCTCTTCAAAATCAACCAGACGATAAGCGCCCTTTTTTAATACCTATTTTATGATGAAGGGTCTGAACCACATGGGTTTGAATTTTCCTGCCCCCTGGGGGTCCTTATCTTGGTCATAGACCAGGACAAGGTTGCCTTCAGAGAAACTCTGAGGATGAATGGACCTATCATACTGACACTTGACCTTATGTGTGTGAGCCTCATTGTCCAGGGCCACATCACGACGCTACTCATTGAGCTGCTTAAGGTGTACTAACCATTCTTCAAGTGGATAAGTGTCTGGCAATAATTGTACTGCCAATTTTAGAGATGGGATCTGACATTCAATGGGAAAGACTGCCTCCAACCCATAAACGAGTTGAAAAGGTGAGAAATCGGTTGCAGTCTTAACAGATGTTCAGTAAGATCATAACGTCGAGTATAACATCAAATGGAAATTTGACTTGGCTGAGTTGATAGTTCGTTGTAGAATAGTCTTAAGAGTTTTGTTTACAACTTCCACCTACCCATTAGCTTGGGGGTAGTAGGGTGATGAATGCACTTTCCGTAACCCAAGATTTGATGTTAATTCAGTCATCATTTGGTTCTGAAAGTGTCTGCCATGGTCAGTAACAATCTATCTTAGGACACCGAACCTTGCTATGATCTGGTTGAATAAAAAGAGAGTTGCAGTCTCCCTATCATCTTTAAATGTTGGCATAGCTTCGAACCACTTGGTGAAGTAGTCGACATCGACGATGATATAGCGGTGCCCCCTTGCTAACGGGGGGTTGTAAGTAGTGTAATCAATCCCCCACTTGGTGAAGGGACCATTTGTGATGACAGGAAACATAGGAGCGGGATGTGCCCTCATCTTCCGAGAAAAGATTTGGCACAGATGGCACTTCTTGACCGATTCTACACAATCTTTGATAAGCGTCGGTTAGAATTTACCTACTCGTAGAATCTTTTGGGCTATTGCCAACCCAGATAAATGACCGCCACAAGCTCCAGTATGGCAATCATTGATCACAATGACCGCCTCCTCATGTGTGAGACATCGACGTAAGATGCAGTCTACACCTCTCTGATACATTGTATCATTGAGTATGAGATAATTCTTAGCCTGATGGCGTATACGTCGACGCTCATCACGAGGAGTAGAAGTGGGGCACCTCAAATTCTGGAGATAGATAAGTATATCTCCATACCAGGGATCTGAAGATGTGATAAAAAACATATTTCCCTGGATAGGCGATTCTTCAGGTACAACGTCACCTAACTCAACTAAAAGTTCTGAAATAATCTCTATGAAGACCAATGACTTTTTGGACTTTGCTGAAATTAAGTCTAAGTCAAATTCCTCGAGGATGACTATCCATCTACTGATTTTTCCGCCTATAACCCGTCGTGTCAAAATGTACTGGAATGGATTCACGATAGCAATGACGGTGGTCTTGCGAAACAAAACATAATGATGGAACCGTTGAACAGCATGAACTACTGCCAATGCAAGTTTTTTGATATGAGAATAATTAAGTTTTGGTCCTACGAAGCCTCGGCTCAGGTAATAGATCACGTATTCTGAGAACAAATCATCTTCCTAAACTAAAACCATGCCAATATTTGACTCTGTGGTAGCCAGATATAATAATAAATCTTTGTTATAGCTAGGTGGTCGTAGCAGAGGCACAGTTGTGAGGGCATTTTTTAATGCGTCGAAAGAGCGTTGAGCGGCTTCGTCCCAGTAAAAAGGAACATTTTTCTTCAGTAGGCGCATAAATCCCTTGGTGATTTCGGCATAGTTGGCGATGAAGTGTCGTAAAAAGTTTGCCTTACCTTGTAGACTCTGAAGTTGAAGAACTGTGCATGGGGGGGGGGCAACTGGATTATTGCCTCCACCTTGAGAGGATCGCCCATGATCCCTGTTGTTGATACGATGAAACCTAACAAATGTTCTGACATTACGCAGAAGATGCACTTGTTTGGATTCAATCGAATCCTAAAGTAGCGATAGCATTCGAAGATTAGTCTAAGGTGTGTGGGATGATCCGTTCTCTTGTGAGATCATGATGCTAAATCATCTAGATAGGCCTCAATTATATGCTTGAGATCGTGAAAGGTGAAAGACATGGCCCGCTGGAATGTGGATCCAACATTTTTAAGACCAAAAGGCATCTTACGATATGCGAATGGACCCCACGAACAAATGAATGCCGTTTTGTGTTGGTCTTTGGGTTTTATTTGGATTTGATTGTATCCCGAAAAATCGTCCATGAAAGAAAAGGCTTCGCAACCAGCACATTCATCAATGATCTGGTCGATGAATGGTGTTGGAAAATTATCTTTGGGACGTGCCTTGTTCAAATTATGGAAATTAGTACATACACAAATCACGCCTTGTTTTTTATTGGCTGGCACATGATTTGACACCCATTGAGTCAAATGGATAGGGTAGATAAAACCTGCCTTTAGCAATTTCTCAACCTCAATCTTGATGGTTGTTGCTTTCTTGGGATTAACTAAACGAAGCTTCTATTGAACAGGCTTGGCATCAGGATACGTTGTGATTTCATTTTCAACTATTTTTGGATCGATACCTGGCATTTACTCATAAGACCAGGCAAAAACGTCGTGGAATTATTTGAAAAGATCCGTGTAGATTTGAATCTCTTCGGGGGAGCAATCTGCTCTGACGAAGACGTTCTCCAAGACGCTAGGGTTTCGGGAGATGTTGATTGTTATAGTTTCAACGATAGTTTCCATATTTCCCTCAGTGTAAATTTCATTTGTAGCTAAGAGATTAATAGGACACGGCTGATCTCCCGTCATGGTCACGGTGAATTCTCCTGCTTCGATTTGGCTTAAATCTAGGAGAAAATATGATCTATGATGAATATATTCCCAAGGTTTGTCCGAACTCGTCATTTCTTCGATTACTGCTTCATCAGAAGGAAAGAATAAGTCTAATGAATCAACGTTAGCGAGAGAACCCTGAGCCCAAATAGGCTCTAGAAGCGGATCTAACTCTTGTGCAGGAGTCAGATCGGTGTTAGCTGAAGCTTGTTGGACTAAAGAGTATGCTACCTCAGTGGCAGACAAGGGCATGGACATGCCTCAGTGCCCTGTTTCATCCATCATGGCCGATGGCGAAGGAAGAATCCATGGATCCTCAAAGTAAGTCGTGCGGAATGACGAAACTTGAAAAATCTCAACCTTATGGTGGTTAGATATAAACTTGGTATCGTTGTGAGGAGGTGGGTAATCAAAGGTACCCATCAAAGATGGGTGCAAACCAACTCCTACATTGATAACTCCTAGTTGAGGATTATCAATCAGTGGGACTGTCGATGCCCCCAAAGTTGGGTCAGGTCTGGAGAAAGACAATTGATCGATGGTCACTATCCGGCCCTCGTGTGGAAACAACAAGACCCAAAAAACTGTAGCAACCACAGCTTGCATAGCATAAGTCCAACTCCATCCTAACTTTGACACACACGGTCTTCCTTCCTAACTGCATGGAGAAAGAAGTAATGATGCCATGTGGTCGGAATGAACGACCGTCGAAAGTAGTGAGGAGAGTAGGTGATGGAGACAAAACAGGCTAGCCAATGACCTTCCAACATGCCAATGACATAACACATGTTGAGGCGCCCTCATCGACCACCATGCGGAAGATATTTTGTGTAAAAGTTTTCATGGGGTAAGCCACTACTATCTGAAACGCTACGTGGTAAGGCATATGAGCTTTTAAGTCGGTTGTATCTAACATGATGGTACCCAGATTAAAAGTCTCAGTAGAGCCCAAAGCAGTTAACAAGTATTTTCTCTGAGAAGGCCCAAGGGAAAATTTGGAGGACCTCCAAAACAGACATCGCATAAGGGGTTTGTGATAAATCTTCCACCACAGAGTAGTTTTGGGTGGCCCTTGCATTTGGGATATGAGAAGCCTTTTTAAATGCACCTTTCGGAATGTGTGTCATTGTTTCTCCCAAAGTCTTCTCAATCTGTAGAGGAAGAGATGGGAGGTTAGCTTCTTTACCCTTCTCAGAAGCGCTTGGTTTACTATAATCGTGCACTCTAGTCAATATGAAAGCATCACCCCTAACCATATATACGTTCGCGGATGAGGGGTTGTTCGAAGGCGGGCAATTTTCTTGGCTGCCCCCTTCCGTACTTGTAGAGGCTTGAGTTAGATTTAGCCCATGCTGAAATGGGTTCGTCAACACCACCTGTTGTTGTTGTGTGACAAATATTTGGGCCTCTTCCAGCCGAGGACATAGATGGGTTGGGTGGTCTTCCATGCACAAGTTGCATGGATACCTCGCCTTTCATTTTTCAATGTTGTCCCCACCAGCATTATCATTGGGTTTTTTATCCCCCTTACCCTTCTTTCATTGTTTTTTCTTCCCTTCAGGCTGTTGGGTGGCCTTTGGGTTTGTCGACTGCACTGTGTGCACTTCCAACGTTTGGGTAGGGGGAGCAGCCAAAGCAGTAGTTTGGCTGGCCGCTGTGTGTTGTATGCATAACTACTACAACTACTTTGTCAATTGCTCAGTGGGCTTAGTTTGTGCTGAATCGATGATACCATTGACATGCAGTCCAACTCTCTGTCTAGTTTTATCCAGTATTGAACGTGGCACATCTGGCAAGATGTTGTATAATAAATCAGACTGAGAATAGATGAGCTCAAACTGTTAAGCCCTCATGATGGCATCTTCTTCAGAGAAAAATCTGGATGTCGCGACGTCTTTGGATAACTGCGGGACCAAAGACTTAAGGCACCACTCAAGTAGGAATGTTGGTGGGACTGGTACTTTGATTAAACTCTTCCAGCGTCTCCATTCTCAGATGTGATCAGAGATATGGTCCGCTATTGTCTATTTGAAATTAGCGAGCAGCTCTGTGCCAGCGTCGTATCTCACAGGTAACTTGAAATGGTTAAGGAAATCCATCGCCAATTCACCAAAAGAAGAGTATCTTGAGCGATCGAGCTCAATGTACCATTTCACAACACTCCCAATGAGAGTATGTTGAAACAATCGCAACTGTATGGAGTCATGTTTCAATGAGTTAGATGAGCACCAAAGATGAAAGGTAGTCAAATGATCTCCTAGATATTCATTAGGATTGGGTTCCAACTTTGGAATGTCCGAAGGCAACTTCGTCGGCATAGGACGACAACGCAGATCATGACAAATGGGGTCATTCAACAACCTTGTCAAATTTGGCAAGTGTAAAGTTGCCAGGAATGGTAGTTTGGGTTGCTGTTGATAACCTAGGAAAAAGGGTCCTGGAGTTTGATTGGCACTAGGTTGCCAGGAAAAGTTTGGCTGCTGGCCCGGATTCTGGTAGAAACCATGGCCCTGGCTAGCATAAGGATTTTTCATATGTGGAGACATCATCGACTGATTTCCCAAATAGGACATAGATTGTTGGGCATGCATTGTGTTCGAAGGACTTTGGGAAGGATTACCCCATGTCGGTCCTGTAGGGATAGGCATAGTATTTTTTTCAGGGTTCCATTGACTGTGGAAATAATTACCCCAGATCGGCATTCTGGAGGAGGGAATGGATCCTTGCCCTGAATTCCAAGGTCATGCTAAGTTTTCCCCATGTGCAGGAATAGTACCCTGCCCAGGAGTAGATTGTCCAAAAATGGGGTTGCCCCCAGTTGGGAAAGCGGTTGACGAGAAGGTGTTGTTACCAAACATTTTGTTCCAAGAAAACATGTCAAACCTACCGACATACTACACGAAGGTGGTCCTTGACTCCCTGCTCCAAATAAACTATTGTGTGTAGGTTGCCCGACGGATTTTTGATGTGAACCACCGAGTGAAGGGGACGAAGGAGGGATATGACCTCTTGTGTAAGGAAAAGTGTTAAAAGGGATAGGATTGCCCCCCATGTGACCTTGTAGAGGAGCACTAAATCTCCCTACCCCCAGACAAAAAGTCTGTAAAGTGGAGTAGGATAGTACAAGACTTGTACCCGAACTAGGCATACCATATGAGAATGGAGGGCCTGTCGCACTAGGTGTGAAAGGGGTTGTGGCCGCCACCAAAGACAGGTTCAGACCACTATGCGAAGAAATTGCGGTCGAGACCATGGTGGCTCAGACTGACGACAGTAGGTTAGGAGATGACGGCTCTCTTGTGGTGACAATCGTCGTGGGAATTGAAGAATTCCTTGAAGGAGTAACAGTATTTGTTTCCATTGCTGTGTGTGACACTGTCTGGCGCTCGTAAAATTGAATTGGTACAATGAAAGGTGCTGAGAGATCAGTGGTTGGGGTTTCAACTGAGCCAAGAGAAGTTGCTTCAAGGTCTAAAATGGTCGATTCCTCCAGGGGTTTTTCAGGCACAATGGTTTGTAACCCGGTCACTTCAAAAGACCCTTGTTGGTCTAGCTTCCGCCTTAATGGTGGTGGGGGTGGCTCTAGTGTAACCGGTGGCAGGCCAAGAAGCCTTCATGACTAGTGGAGCTCGGGATCCTCCACTGTGTGAGAAGATCCAAGAAACTCTAAGGTAATCTAAGCATTCAAAAGTAACACACACTAAGAAAAAAGTCCCTAGAAGATAAGACAAGCAAACACTAAATTAATTGGAAGAACAATTACAACAACCAACACTAGAGAAACTTACCGGTGCAAGTGAAACTCGAACACGGAAGCACTCTCCAGGTATACTCTGCAAAGCATGGCCTGATGTCTATCCTAGGTACTGTGGTATACCCTCGCAATCACCTTTGTATGTCCCTAACAAATATTGGCAACTAGGTTGCCAACACGCAAATAGTCACCAGGCGGGTACAGTCGAAAGTCGGGTAGACCACAATGAGCAGGGTATCGAGCCTAAAACTTGTCAAGGGTATCGAGAGAAAATGGTTCGGAAGACAACTGAGGACCTCGAATGAATTCGAGACCCATGAAGCCTCGTGGCAAATGCAAACGATGGAATCCCAAAACAAGCCCTCTATATGTGTTCTCCACTACAATTGGTTCGGCTTTGGAGGGGTTATCTCCGCTACCTTTCCGCACGCGACCTCGTGTTTATCCCCTATGTTAGAGGTGGGTCCCAGATAACTTCCATGAAACTGGACTTAAACACTCCCTATCTCAGACTCCAATGTTTGATTTTAAATGGCCCTGAAGAGTTTCCTCTCCAACCTAATCCAAGGCCCTAGTCCTGAACTAGTTTGTGAACCCTACAAACATAAAAGTCTAGTAGATTTTAAATTTAGCATTACTTTTATGGATTTGTGTCACGTCAAGGGGTATGAGGGTGAAACGGATGACGTGTAAAAGACAAAAGAAAAAAAATGAATAAAAAAGCTGGAAACAAAAATTTTACTGAATGCAAAATTTCAACAACTTTTCAAAAGAAAGATTTTTTAACTTTTCTAAGATTTTGGACAACAAACTCAAAGGAATTTCACTTGAATATGAGCTACTTATGATCTAAGTGAACTGCAAAAACTTATGAAATAAAAGACTTTTCCCTAGCTAATGATGCAGAAACACACTCTTTAACCAAAGAAGAAAATGAAAAGAGATTTATTTATTTAAGTGCTAGTAAAGCAAGAAAGGGAAAATATCGACAAGCAAAAAACCAAGAAAAACAATTCTGGCTTAAAGCGCATATCTCAAAGAATTGGATTAAAAAATCACACAATAGAAATTGTAAAAACAATGACTCTCACACTTGTCTAAAAACCGTAAAAAAACAATTATTTTATTTTTCTGACAACGTTTTAAATGAGAAAAAGAAAGCTAAGGGTAAAAATAATCCTAATCTACTGACTATTCAAACAGAGATTCAAACACCTGAGAGGGATACTTCTTATCAAAGGAGAGGATGACTGCCTCGCCCTTAACAAAAAGTAGCCTGTACAATCACGCGACTGTTACTCAAACAACACGCATGCGAACGTGCGTTGAACAGAGACAGAGGGCATGTACATGCGATCTGACCTTGAATAGGCCATGTGTATATCTAAAATCTAAGAGAAAATGAAAATAGATAGACCAAACCAGGAAGAGACCACTGATATTGATAACCAGGATCCCTTGAAGGCTTGGATACTCTTTCTAAAAAAAAAACAAATAATGCAAGGAAAAAATAATAAGGCAGAAACAATCTAAGATAGGACTGTTAGCAAACAAGACTCAGACATAATTCCAAAAAACCCCCTGAGAATATGTGATTCTGACAGGGAAGAGGAGGAATGCCTCTGAGGTTCTCTAAACTCCTACACACTACTCCTACCTCTACAACTAGCATTCACACATAGGATGTAAGAGGATAGGGCGCGGGTACACATGTGCAAGCCTTGTGTAGGTCGCGTGTACCTCTGTGGGTCCCAAAAAACATAGTCAAGTAAAGGTTAGGGAAAGCTGGTATGGAAAACCAGACTCCTTGCTAGCTCAGACTTTATAGAAACGCAAAGAAAATACAAGCAAAAAAACTAGTCTTTAAACTACCCAAAAGCTAAATAAAATTCCAGGAACCCTAAAGAGTTAATACCCAGTAAGGTTGCCAATTCTATTGTTGGGGAAAAACACCCTATGGACTAGAAAATAGAGTTCAGACTTTGCATGCAGATATGACCAAACGGAAATTACTTTCTACCTTCATCCCTAGATTTAAATCCCCTTTTCTTAGTAAATGCATGGAAAGATCAACCTACCTCATTACTGGCATTTGATGTTGATCCTCCGTTGTGCTTCATCACTTGTTCGAAATACTCCTTCCAAAGATGACTTGCATTCAAGATGAGCAAAAACTATGCATGCATACTACTTATACCCCTAAATTGCACCATACATGCTTACCTGACATCAAGCCAACTCATATCCCTTCTTTTCCAAAACACTGTTGAAAAACTCTTTGAAAATCCTCTTGAATAAAGGCCCATGCGCCCTAACTCACTACTGCATGCGTGTACATGCTGGTTGACCCAAAACAACCCATGTGGACCAACAAAAGCATGAAAAAAGGAAAGTTGCCAATGGAACAAAAAGCTATGGGTGAGTTAACTGAAACTCCCGGCCATGCATGGCCGAGGGTTCATCCAAATACCTATCTCCTTCTAGCCTATAAAAGAAGGGGTAGGGGTACCATTTGGAAGGAGGAAGAATATAGCAAAGAAACTCTGCCCATTTATGTATTCCATTGTCCCATCCCTTTATCCTTTCCTAATGCCAAAGGAGATTTAAAGCAAAGAAGTTGAAGGACAGAAGAAGAGGAGCCTAGGATTAGGTTCAAGGAGTGGTGGTTGGTCTCAGCTTTTGTAAGTTGACTCATTTTAAGTAATAAAGAGAATGCTTTTCCCATCCCAATTCATGAACTTTTTATGGTTTGATTAGTTTATGTTTGATTTCTAACACGTGAGTACATAAGTAGTATGCATGCATAGTTGTTGCTCGTCTTGAATGCAGGTCATCTTTGGAAGGAGTATTGCAAACAAATGATCAAGCATAACGGAGGATCGACATCAAACACCGATAATGAGGTAGGTTGATTTTTCCATGCATTTACTAAGAAAAGGGGATTTAAATCTAGGGATGAAGGTAGAAAGTAATTTCTATTCGGTCATATCTGCATGCAAAGTCTGAACTCTATTTGCTATTCCATAGGGTTTTTTTCCCCAGTACATTCACCAATTCTATTGTTGGGGAAAAACACCCTACGAACTAGCAAATAGAGTTCAAACTTTGCATGCAGATATGACCGAATCGAAATTACTTTCTACCTTCATCCCTAGATTTAAATCCCCTTTTCTTAGTAAATACATGGAAAGATCAACCTACCTCGTTACCAGCGTTTGATGTTGATCCTCCATTGTGCTTGATCACTTGTTCGCAATACTCCTTCCAAAGCTGATCTTCATTCAAGACGAGCAACAACTATGCATGCATACTACTTATGTACTCACGGGTTAGAAATCAAACATAAACTAATCAAACCATAAAAATTTCATGAATTGGGACGGCAAAAGCATTCTCTTTATTACTTAAAATGAGTCAACTTACAAAAGCTGAGACCAACCACCACTCCTTGAACCTAATCCTGGGCTCCTCTTCTTCTATCCTTCAACTGCTTTGCCTTAAATCTCCTTTAGCATTAGGAAAGGCTAAAGGGTTGGGACAATGGAATACGTAAATGGGTAGAGTTTCTTTGTTATATTCTTCCTCCTTCCAAATGGCACCCCTACCCCTTCTTTTATAGGCTAGAAGGAGATAGGTGTTTGGATGAACCCTGGGCCATGCATGGCCGAGAGTTTCAATTAACTCACCCATATATTTTTGTTCCGTCGGCAACTTTCCTTTTTTCATGCTTTTGTCGATCCACGCGGGCTGTTTTGGGTCAGCCAGCATGTACACGTGTGCAATAGTGAGTTAGGGCACGTGGGCCTTTATTCAAGAGGATTTTCAAAGAGTTGTTCAGTAGAGTTTTGGCAAAGAAGGGTTATGAGTTGGCCTGATGTCAGGTAAGCATGTATGGTGCAATTTAGGGTTATAACAGATATCCCATTACCTAGAAAGATATTTTCTGCATGTTTATGGACAAGTTGTGTAGGGATAGTCAGTGTGATTGTCTCCTCGACGCTTTTACTCATTAATGACAATATTTACAGTTGTTTCATGGTGATCTGTTAGCATTAGACATCATTTATTGCATACTTGGAAAGAAGTGTGAAGGTGGCAGGCACAGGAAACAATGATTAGGAATTGGAGATTTCATGAACCCCCCAACCCGACGATCTATGAAAGAGATTCCAAGAAATAGAAAAGTATGGAAAGAGGACGGACGAGATTCAAAATAGGGTGACAAGCATTCCCCGGGAGACATGAGGCCCTGATGGTCAAATTGTATGTCTTAGAACTTTTGAGTGAAAAATGTGTAACACAGAAGAGGGGATGATGTGGGAGTACCACAATCAATTTGTATATCGTGGAAGTATGGGTGTTGTTTGTATGTCATGGAAAAATAGAAGTGAAATCTAAAGCCCGCCTACCTGGGAATCCGCGATCAAAAAAGTGGCTAGGTATGGAATGGGGAAGTGGTCGTTCGGAGTCGCGATATAAAATAATGAGTGAAAATGTGAACCCCTGAGTTCGCCAACCCGCATAGTTAGACATTTTTGGAAAAACAACTAAGTAACCAGAAAGTGAAAGTAGAGGGGAAAAAGAAATGGGAATTTGGTTAAGTATAGAAGAGGGAAAACAAGGGATAATATAGTGAAATTTGTAATAGATACCCCATTACCTGGCAAGATCTTTTCTGCATGTTTCTGGACAACTTATATAGGGATAGTCAGTGTGACTGTCTCCTTGAGACTTTATCTCATTAATGACAATATTTACGATTGTTGCATTATGAGTTGTTGGCATTAAACCTTAGTTATTTCATACTTGGAAAGAATTGTGAAGGGGGCGATCACATGAAAAAACGATTAGGAATTGGAGATTTCGTGAACCCACCAACCCAACGATCCATGAAAGAGATTCCAATAAATGGACAAGTATAGAAAGTGGTTGGACGGGCTTGAAAATAGGGTGACAAGGGTTCCCCAAGAGACGTGCGACCCTTACGCTAAAATTGTATGTCTTGGAACTTTTGAGTGCAAAATGTGTAACATGGAAGTGTGGATGATGTGGGAGTGTGGGAGTCAATTTGTATATCGTGGAAGTTTGGGTGTTGTTTGTAGGTCATGGAACAATGGAAGTGCAATCTAGAGACCGTCTGCTCAGGAATCCACGATTGAAAAAGTGGCTAGGAATGAAATGGGGAAGCGGTCGGTCGGAAACATGATATAAAAGCATGAGTGCAAATTTGAACCCGTGAGTCCACCAACCCATGCAGTTAGACATTTTCAAAAAAATGACTAATTAACCAAAAAGAAAAAGTAGGGTGAAAAAAGAAAGGGGAATTTGGTTAAGTATAGAAGAGGGAAAAGAAGGGGAATTGGTCTCAAACAAGCCCCATTGTTGGAAAATCATCATTTTCTAGTTCAATGTTTTATCCACTTACTCATTTTCTATTATGCTTGTACCATTAAAAAGGGTGTGAGAAAATGATTTGCTGAATATTTGTTTTTATTGCAACTTGTGGGAGTAATTGTGTTCTCAAATATTATTTTAAGTATTAAACTTTCTACATGATGAGTTGTTACAATTAAAGATTAATAATTGCATATCTAGAAATAAACTTAATATACTGTCAACTTGACCGTAAGTATCACAATGACGAACTTAAATTTTAATATTGTGGTTGATTTTGTAGCCCCATTTGGCTTCAACTACCATATATCATTTTTTTTTTTCAAAATATTTGCGAAGAAGAAATTTGGTAATTTCATTAATAAAGTAAAAGTGCTCAAATAGAGGCCAGGGGATGGACAACTAATAAAATGTTTCCTTTTGGATTAAAGGAATCAAGGAATCGAAAGGGAAATGAGAGATCGTTTGCTCAACAAGGTTGAGATGAAAATGAAACTTCCTGGGCAGGGCCCCAACTCCCGCATCGTGAATTAGTGTTGCTATGTTCTATCTTCATTACGAATAGAATTGAATGTTGGTTTGAAACTGTCTGAAATTCATTTATGTTTCCATAGAAGCCTCATGTGATCGACACAATGCATTGTCATATAATTTCTCAATGCTCCATATTAGATCAAAGTACTTGAGTTAATACAATATTTAAGAATTACGAGAATATCGAACCATGCAAACGAGAAGATGTGTTAATTGCAACAAAGAAGAACCAACCAAGATTCTGAGGAAATGTTTTTAATAGTAAATCTATAAAACAAATAGTGGGAAATATATATTTATCCATAGACATTAGAATGAATTCTTTGCACGGAATCACTAAACATATTTCTCATATATACAAGTACAACAGTTACAAAAAAAAAAAAAAAGATGCATGCAATTATGTGTTGTTCATCTAGTGTGACAACATGCAGGAGCCATCGACAAGCTCTTGAACATGCATACAAAACTGATTATCATGATTTTTTAGGAAATCATTGCAATCTTCTCCTCGGAAGTTCAATGTTGGCTGCCAAAATTTCAGTATCTTGCGGAAGACCCGAGGTGACAAAGAAACAGGAGAGTGGTTCCCCAATGGAATAATTATTTGGCTTGAAACATGTCAACAACACTCCTGCTCCTGATGCTTGCGACCTAGATACATTTCAAAGCACCACTTAATTGTACAAATAACAAGGAAAAGGACACGACGAGAAGAGTTTCCAATCCTCGACCACCACTGCCAAGAGTACAACATCCTGCAACATCGCTCCAATGGCTCACCCCAGTAAGAAAGAAACCCAGAATTCTTCAAACGCAGGAGGATATAAGAACCCTCCTCGCGGTAAAATTGATATTTCTTACGAGCTTCCTATGAGGAAGAAGAGAAAAAATGTTGTAGGGCAAGAGGAAGAGCTGGAAACTGAAAGTGAGGACACACCAAGAGACCACCTCCTTACATTCAGAGACTTCAGGGACACAACCTACATGAGAAATTCGAGAGGTCCAAATTGCTTCATTCTGGGCAGAAGGGGACCAACAGACCCCCTCCTTACAGGAAAACACTTCAGGGACACAGGCTGCACGAGGAGCTCCATAGGTCCAAATTACTTCATTTTGGGTGGAAGGGAATGAGTGGTAGGAATATGACTTGCACCATTGGTAGGTCTAGCCCTCACCCCCTAAGATTTTAATTGTATATCTAGATAACATGATATTGGTCCTGCAATTCAATAATTCTTTGGCTTGAAATATATCTCTAAGCGCACCAAGAGACCATTTCCTTATAGCCAAAGACTTCAGGGACATAGGCTGCATCAGGGACAAATCCAAACCTAATCCAAAAACCTTAAAAAATGAAAGGAAAGGATACATATCTGAGGGAGAGGACTGCCATCCGATCCAAGACACTCAAATTCTCATGCTGCAAAGTAGCTATTGCGTTCAGCGTCGGTTTCTTTTATGAAATCCCTTCCTTTGGTATTGTTAGGACCTACATCGTCAAGACGAGAAGTGCCCCCCATTATGGTGGATTTCAATTTGGGCGTAGGAGTGGGAACAACGTCTGCATTTCCATCATACATCGTCGTATCATCGACCATCATGCCATATTCTTCCAGCTCGAAATTGACTGCATCAACCTCTACGGTGGACATCAATGCAGGGGGGTTGCCTTGGAATTATTTGGCTTGAAATATATCTCTCTATGCACTAAGGGACCATCTCCTTATTTTCTTCTAGGTGGAAGGAGATGAGTAGTAAGAATATGCATTGGACCACTAGAATTTCTGGTCATCATTGCTAAAGGTGTTTACTATATCTTGACAGAAATGTTGTCGAACGAATGGCACAAGTTAACGAGGATGTCAATTTTCTCCATATGATGTTTGAAATGAAGATTTGGAAGGGATAATATAACCCTCTGTAAATATTGGTTTAATGCATATCAATGGAACATCTCCTCGAGCCTTTCACTAATCAATGATAGTTTCTACGGTTCCAGCATAATGAGTTGTTACCATTAAAGATTACTAATTGCATACTTAGAAAAAAGTGCAAAGGTGGCGATGACAATGAAGAGAGATTAAGGATTGGATATTTCGTGAATATGCCATCCAGATGATGCGCGAAATAGATTCCATGATGCTTGAAATGAACACTCAAAAGGGATAATACAAACCTCTGCAAATCTTGGCTTAATTCGTATTAATGACAGATATCCTCCAGCCTTTTGGACATTAATGACAATCTTAACGGTTCCTATAGGATGAGCTATTAGCATTAATTGCATATCTATAAAGAAGTGTGAAGTTAGTGGGGATGGTGAAGAGAAATTAAGCATTGAACATTTTGTGAACCTGCCAACCCGCGAAAGAGATTCCAAGAAATGGCGATGTATGGAAAGCGGTCGAACGAGCTTCAAAAAAGGGCACAAGTTATACTCAGGAGACATGTTGGGCCCGATATATGATCAATTTTATGATGTTAATTAGATCCTTTTTGTCGAATGTGTATATGCGTTTTCATGTTTTGAAGAATCTTTTTTAATAATTTTGTACCAAAACGCTATGATCTACACCACATCGATCCATCTTCATCATGTATCAATGACAACTCATTGATCCATCTTCATCTATGCATTCTCATCAAGGACAATACATATTTTATTACATCAATCATCAATCAATCAATCCTTTGACATCAATCAATCACTTGACATCAATCAATCAAACTATTGACATCAATGACAACATGATCCAACAGTTTATTTATTTTCTTTCATAGGGTAGTTGCTCATTGAATTTAGGTTGGCAAGTTAAAGTAGTTTTCTTTTTTTATTTGCCTATTGTTATGATTAAATATTTTTCTTTTGCTTATTGCTTATTGTTATGAACTAGTTTTCTTTAAATAGGGTTTTCACTTGTTTTTCTAGAACTATCCATCGATCCCTTGTCCAAAGGTTACCTAGGTTACATAGTTGAAGTTTCTTAGTAGGTTTTACCATTAATAGTCTTTGCTTGAATAGATTAGCCCTAAGATAGACACTTCCTTAGTTAGACTATACTACTACCAACCCTTCTACCTTGGCATATATTTTTCTACAACTCTAAGTTTACTTACCCAGGGTTGATAATTTAATTGAGGTATTTTAGTGTATTTTTAGTGCATATAGAACACCCATCATTTTTGGCGTCGTTGTCGAGGAGTTGTCTCAAGGTAGGAAATAGTTAGGAAATAGATCATTTCTAGACCTTAGAATTAGATTTGTGGTGGGGGAACTTTAAGACGAGAGGTAAGAACCTGCGCATCTGCTATTTGAGGCTGCCCCAAACCCAATGGTAGAAACCACTTGATTAGCAATCATTGAGGTAAACCGTTAACAAATGCGAGGGAAATCACCAGTGATGTCAATGACTCCTAAGGTACCCTAGTACAATCCAATGAATGTGAATAGATGATTTGAAGTCAAACATTCATGGAATCATTCGATCATAGGTCAATGATGTAAACCCACTGTCGGAAGTGAGGAGGCCTTTCATTGAGGCATGCAGGTCCCAAGGTACTAAATGGTTTCTAAGTCAAATTTCTCAGATAATGTGTTAAATTCGACAGGAAAAGACTCATCGAAGGAGGGCCTTGATGTATCCCTCATCAATGACATGAAACTGACATAGAGATGTAATATGGTGAATCAAATGAGTATGGACTGACACGGGTATTGAAACTAGAAATTTGTGATGGTTAACTCTCGAGGAAGATACTTCCCTTGAACACTGAGGCACAAACAACAAAAACGTAACATGGACCAAAACATGATGTAGTGGATACTATGGCTTTCTTTGGGTAACCCAAAGGAGTAAAGAAACTCAGAGGATTAGTTCATAGCATAGGTTCAATGGGTTAAAATTTATGTAAAGACAATGTGTCGTGTTCAATGGGCGACTGCAAGAGTGACTTGTGATGATTCCAAAAAATGGCTTGTCTTGCTTCCTTCAATTTTTCCCCCATCCAGATAGACAAGTACCTCTTTTATGTTTACGATCTTGAGGAGGATAACACATGCTCGATATAACTCACCTTCGGTAAGTTCCTCTTCCTTTGTTTAACGAACTGGAAGAAGTAAGGGTTTGATCCCATATGGGCCCTTCAATGTTTAATTTTTAACGAGTCCAGAGAAGGAAAACCTGATGGTTTTTCATGTTTAGAGAGTCTGAAAATAACTTAAAGATGACTCCAGGGTTTTCCTTTTTCGTAATATTAGTATCTAAAGTCTGAAAAAGAGATAAACTGCTACTAGGGAGACGCCCTTTCAAAACTTTTTAAACGAGTGTGAAAGGAAGCAAGATCACTTAGCAATATTTTCATGTTTAGAGAGTCTGAAAAGAGCTTAAAGGAGACTCAAAGGGGATTCCTTTTTTGTATTACCTTACGAGTTTGAAAAAGAGATAAAATTCTACTCGGTTACATTCTAATGTTTTTTCGAGCGTAAGAAAGAACAAAGATCGTGCTTGTCAGTTTTACAAGGTTCAACGGAAAAATACTACTTCAAAACCTGCAAGTGATGACAAATATTCATTACAGGGTATTAGTGACATCTCTGAATAAAAAATAAATAAAAAATAAAAATAAAAAAAATAAATAAAACCAAAAGAGACTTTAGATTAGAAAAAATGAACCCTATAATAGTGAAATAGGGTTAAAAATGTCATTTGCCATTTCATTTTTACCAAACTCTTCTAGCATTGGTATTTTCTACTTTGGAGGACGATTTTGAAGTTGTTGCCATCAAAGATACAGTCGACCGTTTTCACTTCTGTCCAGATCAGATTGGTCATTAACCCATTCTAATCATTTTTTATGGTTTAGAATTTCATTTTAGGTAGTTTTTAGTGTTGTCCAGGGCTCCCTAGGAATCCCTATGCGTCGAACCATATCGGTGCTCTCTCAAAGGGGTGAGGGGAGAATCGATCATGTTTTCAATGCCCTGGTGTATGTGCCAAGGGAGCTCTAGCGCCCTATGGAAACTTTTAGGGGGGTGCCAATGCAAGATTGAAAAATAAGTTGATATTTATGCTAAAAGTACCCAAAATGTTGTTGTGAGAAGATGATTAATGGATTTTAAATGTATATTAATGCAGTTTACACCGATAAAAACCATGATCGAATGGGAAGAACATGAGCTTGAGCTCGATGATATAGCTGCACTACAAAAACCCCAGACAAGGGCCACTTTGAGGAATTGTGGCCTCCTCAAGTACTTTAAATTGCAAAAGATTAAAAAGGAAGTCTTACTACTTGAGTATATAATTGGATTGTGGGATGATGCCAAACATGTGTTTCAGATTGAGCCACAAATGATCAAAATCGAGATAGATGATGTATACTTTTTTATTGTCCTCTCAAGAAGAGGGGATCCTATCATTTTTGTCGGAAAGCGGGAAACTCCTTAGCCCGCCGAGGTGTACGTGGCAGATCATTGTGTTCTTGGGTCATGATTGGTTGGAGGATGAATCATGATTAAAGAGGTCATATATTTGACACTACGATCTATCTTGTTTTCCATAACCAACCTGGTAGGTAGCACCAGTGCACATTTGGCCTCAAAATCCTAAATGGCTTATGCTCTACAATGCATGGAGCTGAGGTTATTCAACTGGAGTGCAGGTTTCCTTTGCAATGTGAAGGATAAAATTACGAAGTGTAGGATTGAGAAACAAAAATAGTTTGTTTATGGTTCCTTTTTGGTTTTGTTCTTTCTGGAGAGAATACCTCAGATGCAGCCGCATATTTCACTCGTGGCATGACCAGTGGTTGAACCATGTATGGAAAGGTGGACGAGTTTGTCTCCAAGGTTGGGAACCGACTTGGAATTCAAGTTTACAACCAACTTCTTTGCTTGGTTGAGATGGCAGTTGATCGTCATCGAGGATTTCCCATATGTCGGAGTAGATTTTTGGGGTAGCCTACACTTAGTAATTCCATAGGGTATAGAGTGGGATGTGTTAGATATGAAACCAAAACCTTTTCATGTGTTTTTTTTATTTTAAAATTTATGTTATTTTTATGTGTAAAAAGAGGGGTTTTAACAGATGAAATTTTTCATCATGCAGATAGAGGCACATCACATCCAGTGGAGAAACTGGAACTAGGGCATCACGGAGATGTGCAGATAGTCGTAGAGCATGAGGTGGTAGTGGGAGGTATTTGAGAGGTAGAGAGGAACCTATGAGGTCTTAAGATGGGTGTCCCACCTCTTAGAAGGAGATATCTACCCCTACATTTGAATAGGCATACAGTGGGGGTTCCTGAGAGTCTGAACCACTTGCTTCGATGAGTGGCCCATTCGGTGGTGTGCTTCTCAGAGAACAACATGGTGCAGAAGGACTAGGATCCTCTAGATGTTTGTTTTTGTAGTCTTTTCATGATGATATTATGGGCATGAGGGCCCATATTTTTTCGTTCTATGTACTTTTTTATGTAAACAAACTTTTTCTATCACACAGTTTATATATATCTGAGTTTTTTGTTGCCAATGATGTTATAATTTATCTCGTGTGATGTTTTTAATGTACATGTGATTTATTTTCTTTATAAAAATTGTAACTATGCGCAAGATACTGGTCCAAAATATAATTTGCTAGCGAATCCAAAGTTGTGTTAAGTTCTCTTGGTATGTGTCTGTATTCTATAAATTCAAACATTCTTTCAAGATGACGAACTCATAGGTGGAGACGTAATAGGATAGGGTTTCGAATGACGTAGACTTGATTAAGATGACAAACCACGAGTTGAGAGTCTAGGTTAATGATTATATGAGATATACCTAGGTAGGACGACTCGATTAAAAGTCCAATGATATTGTTATATTCTTCCACATTATTGGTTGTTGATCCTAGGAAAATGCCTCATGAACTCACCAACTCATCATAGTGGTAAATGACCCAAGCTGTAGAAGCAATGTTTTGGGTGTGTCGACTAGTGCCATCCACAAACCCGATAGAGATAGGAAAGGGAGATGTCATCTGCACATGCAATCACAAGACAAAGTATAAGCATCTAAAACAAAACACGTACATGCAAGAGAAAAATACACACCAAAACAAAAGTATACTTAAATAGTGTACAAAGAACACATGCTAGATGTTCTATGCATAGTACTTCTTAAGGTAAAGCCCATTCCAGGGTTCACTGAGAGAGATTCCATCGTATTCAACTAGCTCATAGGAACCTCTATGTAATACACATTTTATGATGTAGGGTCCATGCCACAGAGGTTCTAACTTTCTTGTCCCTAGATTATTGTGACCCTGATCATAAACGAGGACTAGGTCTCCTTCTGCGAAAGTGTGAGGGTGGATGGATTTTTCATATTGACTCTTCATCCATTTTTGATATGTCTCATTAACGAGAGAAGCATCACAACATGTTTCATCCAACCTAGTCAGATATAGGAAACGTTCCTCTTCAGCATAGGTGTGAGGCAGGAGTTCTACTATTATTTTAACAAAGTAATTTTCCATTTGATTGGTAATACTTCTTTGACGCCATATACCAACTGGAAAGGAGTGAATCCAATGGAATTTTTCACTGACGTACGGTAAGCCCATAGGGAGGAGAAAAGTTGTAAATTCCAAGAAGTTTTGTTTCCCCCACTATGTGTTGGATCATGGTTTTAAGGACTTTTTTGATAGCTTCAACTTGTCCATTTTCTTGAGGATAGTAGGGGGAGGGGTTCTCATGGAGAAAACCCAACTTAACATGTAACTCACTCATCATATGGTTTTGAAAATGTGAACCATGATCAATGAAAATGGCTTGTGGAACAGAAAAGCGAGTTATGATGTGGTTGAAGATGAAGAGAGTTGCAGTACAACCATCATTAAGAAAAGTAGGTATAGCCTCAACACAATTTTTGAAATAATCAATAGAAACAATGATATAACTGTGCCCCCCGACTGAGGTAGGCTTACATTTCATGAAATCACTGCCCCATTTGGAAAAGGGGTCGATGGCGACAATAGGATGCAGCGGGGTGGGTGTGTGCCTTTTTATGAAAAACTTGGTAGGGTGGGAATGTTTTGATAGCCTCAATACAATATTTGAACATTGAGGACCAAAAGTAACTGGCATGTAATATTTTTTGAGTTGTAGCCATCCTAGAAAGGTGACCTCCACATGCTTCAAGGTGACAGTCATTTAGAACAAGTTCAGCCTCATCATGAGTTAAACAACTTCTTAGGATAGTGTCAATACCACGGTGATACAAAGTGTCATAAATAATAAGGTATCATTTAGAATGGTAGAGAATACGACGACATTCTTCATGGGAGATATCGGGCTGAAAACATTGGGTTTGAAGATAAAGAAGAATATCTCCATACTAAGGGTTGGACATGATAATGAGGAATAGAGATTCATCGGGGAGAGAATCACTGGTCTTAGTGCCTTCATCAGCATGGGGAAGATCACAGATAAGTTTTGCAAAAACCAAGGAATTTTTAGCTTTCGATTTGGCAAACTCTAGATCGAATTCCTGAAGAATAACGATCCATTTGGAATATTTTCCCCGAAGGACTTGACATGTTAGAATATGATAAAGAGGGTTCGAGTCCGCAATGACCATGGTAGTGTGTAACATGATGTAATGGTGAAATATTTAGACGGAAATGACAGCTGCCAGAGCCAACTTTTCAACATGTGAATATCGGAGCTCGGGACCGGATATACTCTTACTCAGATAGTAGATCACATGTTCGTCACCGTTAGGGTCCTATTGAAATAAAACTATAGAGATAGTGGAAGTAGAGGTTGCCAAATAAAGGATATAGTCTCATGCATAATTCATAGGATGCAAAAGAGTTGTATGGTTCAATGCATGCTTAAAATCATAGAAAGATTGGTGAGCAATGTCATCCCAGATGAAAGGAGTGTATTTCTGCAACAATCACATAAATCCTTTAGTAATCTCGGCGTAATTGCATATAAAATGGCAAAGCAATTTTTCTTTCCCTTGCAACTTTGTAGTTGGATCAGATTGTTGGGACGAGGTAAAGAAATAATATATTTAATATTTAAGGGATCCACCCTAATCCCATCTTTCAAGATAATGAAACCAAGGAGTTGACCTAATTAGACAGCGAAGATGCATTTGTGGGGGTTCAAACTGATATGGTAGAACCGACATTGAAGAAATTTTTTCCATAGATGACCGATATGGTCTAATCGATTAGAGGAATGGGTAGGAAAATCATCAAGGTAAGGTTCCACAATATGTTTGATATCATGGAAAGCATATGACATGGCCCGCTGGAAAGTGGCACCATCATTTTTGATAAAAAAAGGTAGTTTCCGATAAGCGAATTTTCCCCACAAGTAGATGAAGGTTGTCTTATGTTGATCAGTGGGTAGAATGTCAATTTGGTTATATCCTAAAAATACATCCATGAAAGAGAAAATAACACTGCAAGTGAAATTATCAATGATTTGTTCAATGAACGACGTGGGATAATTGTCTTTGGGACAAGCCTTGTTAAGATCCCTATAATCGACACAGACATGAATGGTTCCTTTTTTTAGTAACTGGAACGATGTTAGAAACCCATTCTGTCAAGGGGACAAAATATATAAAGCCATATTTTAACAGTATTTCAACTTCTGCCTTTATGGTCACGGTTTTCTTAGGATGAACTGGGTGAAGTTTTTGTCATATAGGTTTAACACCTGGGTAAGTTTTTATTTCATGAACAACAATCGAAGGATCGCTCCAAGGCATTTCTTCATAGCTTCAAGTGAAGACATCATAGAATTATTTAAATAGAGTGGTGTAATATGTGACTTCCTCGGGCGAACAATTAGCACTGAGATGAACATTTTCCATGATACCTTCTTTGATCAAGATATCAATAGAGATCGTAGAAGATATGTTGCCTAAATTCCCCTTGGAAGTAGTATCTTGGGTAAGTATAGGAGATTGGGGAGAATCAACAACATCAGGGGGGAAGATAGAGTGTATATATTCCTGAATTTCTTGTACAGGAGACAGAAAATACGATTGATGATGGTTTTCATCCCAAGGTACCTTGTCAATACTAAGCATTTCCATAATGGATTCGTCTGATGGAAAAATCTAGGAAATGTAGTCAAAAGAAGAGGACAAGGAATTCAACCAAGATGGCAACGAATAAGTGTTGGATGCCAATAGATGTTGGTTATCCAAGGAGGGAGAGGCGGATTGGATAGAATAATATGAAGCCTCAGTTGGACTAAGTGGCATAGTGTCACCTAGTGCATCGAATTCTAATGGACTAGGCACAACCCAAGGATCAGATGATTCTAAAGACTAATAGACCATAGTTGAAATCCTATTAATTGTGGCAATGTGCTGTGTGGTGGGAGGAAGTGGTGCAAGGAAAGTACCCATAAGGGAAGAATATTTTAAAATACCTACACCAACACTTTCATAAGTGATTCTACTATCTCCCAAGAAAGGAATATTGTTGGTGGCGGGAGTGCGAGCGTCGGGCGTACAGTAATCTAATTGGTTGATATTGACAATTTTTCCTTGATGAGGGAATTGTACACATCTAAGCATCGATGAAGTGACGACAATCATGGCATAAAACCAACTTCTTCCTAATAACAAGTTGTAATCAAGGGGATCATCGACTACCTCTACATCGACAAAGATAGTCTTACCTCCCAACTGAATGGCCAAGGACTGCAAGAGTTTGTGAGGATGAAAACCTCACTCGTCAAATTCTCGTAAAATGTTAGGGGATTGGTTAAGTGCAGGTGATTTTAAACCTTTCCAACAACCTAACGACATGACAGAAGTGGAATCTTCCTCATCCAATATGGTGCGGTGAAAGTGTTGGTTATGAACAACGACATCAATTTGAAAAGAAAGATGGTGAGAAAGTTGTGACTTTAATTTTTCTAGGTTAAACATGATATTATTTAATGACTCGAGATCAATAGAGCCAATGGAAGAAAAGAGCGTTCTACGTTGACATGGGAAATGTTGTAGAACTTCAAGTGGACATAGCACATGGTGCTTGAGCCAAATCTTCAACAATGTTGTATTTTTGGGTGGCACATGAACTGGGTGTTATGGGATTAATCAGTAAATGCGGAAAAAAACTTATCTCCCTAAATCATCCTAGATCTAGAACAAAATAGAACAGAATGTGACACTTTCCCTAAGCTCTAACTATTGAGTTTACTAGTTAGCAAGAGATAGGAAACATATTGTTTAAATGTCACTTCATCTTGCCATTGTCATCCTAGATCCACTCTTCTTCTTCTGTGATATCGAATATGAAAGGGAACACAAGCCAACCAACATGAAAGAAATCCAATATAGTCAACAAGAGCTTATGTATGTGATCAAGGAATCATACAATAAAACAAGACAAGTTTTATGTGAAAGAAACATATTACTGTATTATATTAAAGTGAAAGTGGAGATTACAACCAAAGCCTTGATGTCGCAAGGTCCCCTTTTGATGAACCTTTTCTCCAACATGCACACTTTCTCCAATATTAAATGAAGAAGATCCACAATAACTTGGTGAACTGAAATGAGGCTCTCAAGCATGATCTAATGCAGAATTCTCCATACAATCTTAGCCTTTCTTTTCTTACTTAACTTTTCTTAACCTTTTCCTTGAGGGACCCCTCTTTATATGGGGGAAAGAGATATGGTTGGAGATATTAGGATGATCCCACCAAATCAGAGAGGTGAGTAAGATCCAAATCATTCGGATGCCACCTCATCTTCTATAAGATCCCCTTCTAGAAATTTCATGAAACTTGACCTTTTCTTATTCTTTTGGCATCATTTCACCCTAGATTTAGAGAAGCCTACGAATACATCGCAGTCTATATTTAGCACAGGAGGCGACGATCAAGCATCATCGCACCATGTTTATAGTGCATCATGCGACGACCTTCCTTAATAGGGTTTTTGAGGAGAGAAATCTAGTCACCTTCCTCATGGAGAAATATTCTTTTTGGAAACCTGAACACATGTTTGTCAATAGATCACTAGGGTGACCAAAATAATGTAAACATAATTCCCCCCAAAGTATGAGATTGGAACTCGTGACAACTAAAATACTTTGTAGAATATGTGTGTCGGAAACAAGGAGCACATCGATCGAGGACCTGCAAACAGTCAAGCATAATCATAATAATATACCATTGTCCGAGGTAGGCATTCCCATACTGAGGTTACAAAAATTCAAGTGAGTCATGGCCACAAAACATACATTGTGGATCCATGTCATTGTGAATCAGCATAGCCACAAGAAATACATTGTGAATCTATGCTATAAAATGACTCAAATTCAGACATATCCAAGAGGCATACAAAGTGGATCTATGTGTCAATACAAATCATAAATACTCTGTCGCAACCTAGACCAGAATGAGATGATATAGGGTCTTCATTTCCATCGTCCTTAAGTACAAATATAACCATGCGATTACAGGTGTTGAAGTCGAACATGGTAGACACCACTTGATTACCGGTCATTAATAAAAACCGTTAACAAGTGCGAGGGAAAACACCATTGATGTCAATGACTCCTAAGGTACCCCAGTAAAATCCAACGAATGTGAATAAATGAGTTGAATTTGAACACGCAATGGAATCTTCCAATTATGGGTCAATGATGTGAACCCACTGTTCAAAGCGAAGAAACCTTCCATTGAGGCATGCAGGATCTAAGGTACTAAATGATTTCTAAGTCTTGTTCCTGGATAATGAGTTGAAGTCAATAGGAAAAGACTCGTCACAGGAGGGCCTTGATGTATCCCCCATCAATGACACGAAATAAGTAACATATTTGAGGTGGATCGGAGTGTGAATTTAATTGAAACTGACACAGGGAAGGTTGGCATAGTAGAAAATTTATAATTATAGATGGATGACTCAGTAGGAGGCTTATTAAGGTTGGACTTCTCTTGAACATATGAATGACACCACAATGGTCTTGGCAGCATTGGCTCAAGGAGGACCGAACATATGGACATACAGATAGTCAAACGAGAGACAAATGGATTTCCAAACCCGGATACAATGATGAAGGGGGGTGTCATGTTCACGAGCGACTATTACTGCAACTAACATAGATACAGAGACATATTTATTTCCCAATTTTTCCCCCACCATTTCTTTCAAGTACCTCTTTATTTTTATGCAAGCTTGAGGAGGATAACATATGCTTTTTGATGTAAGATCATCCTTCAGATGAATCCCTTGAAGTATATTTAGTGAACCCTAAGAAGGAGTGGTTCGGTCCCATATGGGTCTTTCGATGTTTGTTTAACGAGTCCAAAGAGAGAAAACTTGGGGGTTTTTCATGTTTAGAGAGTCTGAAAAACACTTAAAGAAAACTCCATAAGTTCCTTTTTCGTAAATTAATCTGATGAGACCGAAAAAGTGATAACCTACAGCTCATCAAATGTTTCCTTCAAACACTTTTACGAGCGTGAAAAGATCAAGGTCGTTGGGAAATATTTTCATTTTTTACGGAGCATGAAAAGGGTTTAAAGGGTATTCCATAGGTTTTGTTTTTCGTGTAACCATTACGAGTCCAAAAAAGAAATAAAAGTATACTCGGTTATATTCTCATTGATTTATGAGCATGAGAAATAAAAAAAACTAAGCTCGAAGTTTTTCCTGAAAAACCCTAAAAGGATCTGTACATGTGACAAATGTATAAAAACAAACCAAAAATTGTATCCTTGTTCAATATTTCACTCCTATACTTTTCATATGAAAAATATCAACACTTGCAAAGTCATTAGGACTTTGGGGTTTAGGTAAAATATATAAAATAATATAAAATAAAAATGAAAAAGTGAAAAAGCCGATAAAATTGGGTAAAAACTTCATTTCACTATTCCATTGTCATTTCACCCAAACTTTTCTCTAAAACCCCGTATTTACCTCAATTTTCCAATGCATATTGTGGAGGGCACGGTTGATCATTCGCCGAATGGTCTCCATAGAACAGGTAATTTTCATCTCTTTCACCTTTCCACAATCAAAAATTGTTTTTCATTGGTTAAAAATAAACTTTTGAGTTAAGTTTTTTAGGGTACCTATGCGCGGAGGTCGTCGCAGGTTCCCTATATTGGGCCCTGTGATGATCTAGGGTCATCGCAAGAGGCCCTATAGCCAGCCTGTGATCACTTCGCACTTTACAGATGCCCATGCATGCAACGTGCGCAGTTCAAAAAGTTTTTTAAGATATATTTGCCAATAAAAAATCTCCAGGGAAGATGATAAAGATGTTAATCTCTCTTTAATGTTCCATTGCAGGTTTTCCATGGTAGAAATGTTGGATTGGAGAGAGAGAGAGCACGGGGAGGAAGACTATTTTGTCGGGAATGACCTGGAATGGTAACGGCCCTCCGACAATGTGGACTGTTGAATTTTTTTCGCCAATTGTTTTATGGGATTAATCAGTAAATATAGACATAAATAGATCTCCCTAAATCCACCTGGATCTAGAACAAAATAAAACAAAATATGACGCTTTCCCTAAGCTATAACTATTGAGTTTACTAGTTAACAAGAGATAGGGAACATACTATTTAAGTGTCGCTTCCTCTTTCCATTGTCATCCTAGCTCCACTCTAGTGCTCCTGTGATATTGAATCTGGAAGGGAACACAAGCCAACCAAAGTGAAAGAAATCCAATATACTCAACAAGAAATTATGTATGTGATCAAGGAATCATACAATAAAACAAGACAAGTTTTATGGGAAAGAAACATATCATTGTATTATATTAAAGTGAAATTGGAGATTACAACCAAATCCTTGATGTCACAAGGTCCCCTTTTGATGACCCTTTTCTCCAACACACACACTTTATCCAATATTGAATGAAGAATATCCATAATAACTTGATGAACTGAAATGAGGCTCTCAAGCATGATCTAATGTAGAATTCTCCATACAATCTTAACCTTGCTTCGCTTAATTAACTGTGCTTAACCTTTTCCATGAGATATCCCTCTTTATATAGGGGAAAGAGAGATTTTTGGAGATATTAGGATGATCCCACCAAATCATATAGGTGAGTAATATCCAAATCATTCGAACACCACCTCATCTTCTACAACTTTCGTGAAACTTGACCTTTTCTTAGTCTTTTGGCATTGTCGCACCCTAGTTGTACAACATCCTACGAAGAAGTCACAATCTATCTTTAGGGTAGGAGGTGATGATCAGGAATCGTCGCACCCTATGTATAGTACAGCCTGTGATGACCTTCCTTAATAGGGTTTTTGAGAAGAGAAAGCCAGTCACCTTCCTCAATGAGAAAAATTCTTTTTGGGAACATGAACACATGTTTGTCAATAGATCACTGGGGTGACCAAAATAATGTGTAACACTAGGATTAAAATTTGACTTGCGGATAGTAATCTTGGGAGGGCGTAAAATAGAGTCAAAAGTAGGCTTCTCTATATGAAGTGATCCAGATGGAGGACTAACAGACAGAGGACTAACGGAGGCAGGAGATGGATTCGATGGAGTACCGTTAGTGACCTTTTCTTTATCAGGTTTAGTTAGTGTGTCGTATGTGGTAGTGGGAGTGGTTAAATCAATCCCATTAAACATATAAATATGAGCACCCGTCGAGGATTCATCACTAGGAGGATGGTTGGAACTGCCCCGCATGGGAGGGGCAAGTGCCTGAGCAACCATGGATTATTGTTGAGGAAAAGGTTGTGTTAACACGACGGGTTGGGAATTCCCTTTGAAAAGTTTTGCAACTTCATCATGATGAGGACAGTCTGAGGTGAAATGATCTTCACCACAAATAACACACGGGAATTTTAGTTTCCGCTGTGGTTTCTATTTAGTAGCAGGTGGTGGAGTTTTTTTTTTGGGATGTTCATTATTATTATTATTATTATTATTGGGTTTATTTTTTGTTTTCTTCTTACTCCTGGATTGTTTTTAAGAGGCAAATTGAACTGCATTCACCTCAGATATTTGAGTCGGGAGGGAGGTAGAGGAGAGTGAATTCGAATTGGTAACGGGTGTGGAAACAAAGAGCTTTACTGTTTTGGTCGACTGTGATGTGGAATCTGGATTGGGTTTTGACGGTACCAATAACTCCATCTGCATGTGTCATGGAAGAAGTTTTGGATGGATCGGTAGGAGTACGTGTAGCATTTGGAATCAACTTGTACAAAGTACCATATTGGGAGTAAACCAAATCTAAGTATTGAGCTCAGGCAATGGCTTCTTCCTCAGTGACTACACCACCCAGGGTGATGTCATGAGAAATCGGGGGTAAACGAGATTTAGTAAACCATTCTGCTAATAGTTGGTTAGGAATGGTCACTTTAACCAATATTTGTCATCATCTCCACTCATGAATGTGGTCAGAGATATGCATAGAGTTCGTTTGAGGAAGGGAGGTTAAAAGTTCAGTACCAGTCTCGTAACGATGGGTAATTGAAAATGCGTGAGAAAATCCATAGCGAGGGAGTTGAAATATTGAAAAGAACCACGTTGAAGTTCAATGTACCATTTGGTTGCAGAGCCCGTGAGTGTTTGATGGAAGTAAATGTATAGAATCATCCATCAATGAGTTTGATGAACACCATAAATGGAATGTCATCACATGGTTGTTTGGGTCTTCTTCAGGTTTACCGTCAAATTTAGGGATGTCTGAAGGTAATTTAGTAGGAATTACTGGACAAAAAGGAAAATGCATAATGAGATCATTTTTCAACCGAGACAAGTCTGGTAGATCCAGAGTGGCAAAGAAGGGTAATTGTCGGTTAACCTGAGGGTGACACTAGTGTGGCATAGGGACACTAGTGAGGCCATAAATCGGTTGAGGTGGATAATTGTATCCAGTAGGCCCTCCCATATACAGTTGTTGTTGACCAGTATAGGTAGGATTTGATGGTTGTTGAGGAACATTCATGAGTGGGGTTAAACCCAGTGGATTCTGAGGAGTATAAGTCAGTTGATTAGGTTGTGCATGATAAACAATTTTCCCTTGAGGAGGGTAAACAATTTTTCCCTAAGGAGGGTAAACATTATCCCTTGGGGGAGGATAAACACGAGACCCTTGGGGAGGATAAGGTTGTTTTCCTTGAGGACCCCAGGTGGGATTTGGGACACTTAGACAAGGTTGTCCAAAATATAGTCCAAAAGGAACATGATTTGATACTCCACCTTGTGGGTTATGGTATTATTTCCCCCCAGGGTAGGGTTGATTAAGCGTACCTCCTGAAGGTACTCCCCAGGATTGTGAAGGGTTTCTGGAAAAAGAAGGTTCCCCCCTACCATATGTTGATTTACAACTGGGGTTTGACCAGTAAAGGGAGGTTTTCCTTCGAAAGGAACATGCAAAGGTGGTTGTCTCCCAGGAGGGGTAGTCCCACCAAAGGATGGTTTTCCCCTAGGAGGGATAGATCCACTAGATGGTGGTGGCCCCCTAGTCAGGATATGTCATGCAGTTGGTTGTGTATGTCTAGAAAGGGTCTTCATTCTCAGTTGTAAAGATGTTCTAATAGGATCCTGTGGAACAAGAGGAGTTGTAGTGTGAAAAGGTGTAATGGTGGGAGTAACAGTTGAAGTTCCTTGTGTATGAGGGGTAGTGATCACTCCAACATTGAGGTAGACTTGTGTTGATGTAACTGCAGGGTCGGTGACTGGATGGTCCTGCCTCAGTGACAAGAGGGTCATGAGGATTAAGAGGTTGTCGAATATATTCAAAATGCTCATAAAGATCACATTCCATTGGAGTCCTCCATACAAAATGAGAAGGTGTTTGATGTGGATCTACTGCCTAAATTCATCACTAAAAAGTGGTTTTGTGGATCCCATATATGTCTCGGTAATTGGTCTCAACGGAAAACCTGAGACTTATTCTTCTATAATATTACTGAATGAGTCTAATCGAACCAAGAGTGGTTCAATAGGAGATTCTGACACAGGTGTAGTATGACGAGTGGGATCCTCAACCATAACCAAGGCTCTTTTCGAATTTTCTAACAAAGGAGTAGCAGCACTCCGAGTGTCAGAGCGATTTTCTACCTCTTCACAGTAGATGTCTTCTGGTGAATTAGGAGGTAAGGGTTGGTAGCCTTCTTCTGGAGGCAACCCTTGAATCCTACGTGATATTCAAAGAACTTTATCGTCTATAGGCTCAATCTTGAAAAATAATTAAAACAACAACACACGCTAAAAAATATAGAAAAACAAACAAACAAACAAACCTTCTCTCAATGACCGTACTAGTTGGTGATGAGATCCAACATCGCATGATCAAATTGAGAAGGGTATAGAATATGAGCGAGTGGAACAGTTACGATGGAGACCTACTTAACGGACTTACGCCTTGGTGTAAGCTTCCACATAGTAATCATGGATTTACCCTCTGTTGGAGCCGCCCTTGTTTTTCACCTCACGCAATTTTTCAATTTTTGATACTTGAGATCTAAAGTTTGTTTTTCTTTTACTTCCGAAATCTAAAAACTCTGAAACCTTTTCGCCAGGATAGCAACGCTTTTTCACTTTAAAAAAAGATCCATTTTTCATAAGTATGTTTGCTCTTTGGTTTTATTTCGGGATATCGCAAGCCGGATACTTCAATCTTTGAATTCATAAGTCCCGAGACGCGAAAATGTGAATTTGTTTTTTGTTTTTTCGCGCAAAACATTAACTAAGGTAAAACTTTTAACTCATGAGTATGCATTTTTGGGAATTCGCGCCTCGTCATTCGTCGAACCTAAGTTTTTGTTTTTATAGCCCTGAGAGCTGAGAACGCGATAAATTTTGTGATAACCTTGGTCAAGGACTAAAGGTAAAAAACTAACCATGGTTAAATTTGGTTCTCGGCACATCGCCACTCGGCACTTTCTCTCATAAAGTTAAGGTTTCCAAAACCCCAATTCACGAAGTTGTGACATGATTATAGCAAGATTAATTAGTTGCCTAATCTAAGATTTCATTCTCATAATTCGAGCCTTAATTATCGCCACATCACGATATCGCAACTCTGCATATCATTCTCCCAAAAATATGGCTTCAATGTTCCGAGTCGCGATATGGCGAATAAATTAATTATATAATTAAGGATGCACCAAATCACAGTTACTTTTAATTAAGCTAAAATCGACACTTGCAGCCTCGTGAGTTGAAGAGTCAAGTGTTAAAAGGAAATTCACGATGCGACGAACAACGAGAAAATGATTTAAGTTGCTAAAATTTGATTTTTTTAAATTTAAACGAAATACGTCCCGCATACCGAGGTTTACACACTCCACGAGGTAACTACTTTCTCTCCATACCCCGACTGCCTATCAAGCCGCCAAAAATTGATGACATTAATGAAGAATTAGGGTAAGTCCACGAATATATAAGATCGGATTTATGTAATAAATTTGTTTCCATTTTGCGATTTGACAGATCTATTTCAAATATACGAGAGTTTCATTCTATTTTGACATTTCTCATAAGCACACAGAGCTCACCTTTCTCCGAGCGAACTAATTTCTGCATGTATACACAGGTCTATCACAGAAGAGCGAAAAATCAAGCTTCAGCCATGGCTCCACGGAAAGTTGCGAAGGCAAAGGTCGAAATCGCAGCGCAGGGTTCCGACACTGTCTCTGATACTTCACCTCGGACTGGCGGCTCAGTACCCAACTGGTCGTTTGTTTTAGATATTCTTCAATCTGAATTGGTGAATTACTCAGACTCTGATGACAATGATAACGAAAAATATGACTTGAACACGAAATACAAGATAGTTGTTCAGTCGGGAATGCACCTGGTTGCAACCAGACCACGATTGCTCCCATACTACGACATGATCCGATGGGCATTGGATCACATAGACCTTCCCACCAGAACTATCATAAGTGACCAATGGACCACGGTCGAAACTTTCAGACCAGAGCATATCCAAAACATGTACAAGCTCCCAGCAACTTCTGAATACACATATAATGCTGAATTCCTGGAAGAATTCAAAAAGAAGGAGTGCACAGAATATGACAAAACTATGCCAGGTTTGATAAAGGATTGGGTCTCGTGTTCCGCGACATTTAGAGCAAATGACAAGGGAATGTATTCAATTGCTTCGCTGGAGCCACAATATATGTATGTGGCAATGATGACATGTCGACTGTTCAGAAGGGAGGATACTTCGCATTTCTACATTGCGTGGGTACCTCTCATATTTTGTGTAGCAGAAGGTTGCTCATTTAATTGGGCGAAAATACTCTCGGATAGTTTGTTCAACCGGATTACAGAGTACGGGGAGCAGAAAGCAGCCGGGGGACCATCCGCATTCTTCATCTCTGCATATATCATGGACGCGATATGCTCCATGACACCTTTCCCTTTGATGAATTGGGCTTGGAGTCCAACCCAAGAAAAAACTATGCATGAATATCACGACAAATTGTGGGAAAATAAAGCAAATGAATTTATTTATGAGATTTTCAACTGGGTGATGGTGCCCCTGCACATTTCCATTTTTGGTCGTTCACCACCTCGCATCTCAGATAGCATCACTGCAAATCTGAAGGGTATCGCAGACTGGTACGTAGAGGCAGAGTTTTCCTATTTCAGAGTGTTCAGAGCTACAGTTCCCCCGTTTGCGCTACCACTATTTATTCCCAACAAGCTGGCCTGTCGCGAGATTTCCCGACAAACGGTGATTGGCAGAGTGAGTAAAGAGCTCAAGGCATCATCAAAAAATGTATGGTCGTTTTTCCCCATTCGGCTAAATTCTTATTCTTTATTGGATTTTGGACATGCTAAGGCTGAGGCTGCAAGTTTAGAAGACTTGAGTTTGGTCTCTATTGAGTACAAAAAGCATGATCCTCAGAAAATTGTAAGTGCCCATCTGTCAAATTGTGGGTTGAAGAAGTTTGAACATGAGTGTTCACCCTCGGATGATATTTTCTGAGGGGCGAGGTCCTGTGGGGAAGTGCTAGTTTGAATCAGATCTTTAGCACCTGAAGACATGGCCTCTATTTTAAAGTTTCAGGAGAATAGGAAAAGATGTCTTCCCGCTGTGCTAGGAGGTTTGGGTCTTTCCAAGGATAAAGAGAAGGAAGCTGAAAGTTCTGAGGGCCAAACTTCTAACCCAGAAAAACGTCAGGAAGAGGAGCAAGAGAAGAATCCTGAAACAGAAAAAGAAACTACTGACCCACCCAAGGAACATAGTCCAGAGGTGGAAGTAAGAAACATAGACCCGCCAAAAACTCAGAATCCAGATACTAAGACGAAGACCTCTGATCCTCTGAAGGAACAGGACTCCCTCGACACACCAGGAAAGGCGGCGAAGCAAATTGGGGAACCCATTACTTCTGTCACCCCTTTGCAGTCAACACAAGGAAACATAGGAGAAGGATGGATTTTCGGTGAAGAACTAAGGCCCATCAGAGCAGAAGAACTTCCTCCCAATGAGTTCTTCTTCGACAAAAAGAGAAAAGAAGTTGTGAAAAGGGAGTTCAACCAGGAGGAAGGATCAACTGCTAAAAAATTCAAAGTGATGACAGATGGAAAAAACAAGAGGACTGATGAATTCGCCACAGAGATAGCAGGAACGCTAGGAGACTATGCATCGGCGAATCAATTCTCGGTCGCGACGTTGAAAAATAATCTCAAAAGAAAGAATCACCTGATCAAGACTCTCGAAGCCCGAGTAGCTTCGACTGCAGAAAACGCTAAGAGTTAGGCCAGTGGAGAAATAGAAATGGCCCGATTGGCCGATAAGAAGGAAATAGAAGTCTTAAAAACCAAGTTGGAGCAAGCGAATTTAGTGATCCTAGATGGTCAGATACAGTCGGGTCAGCAAAGGGGTATGATCACAGAGCTGCAGGCTCAGTTAGAGATCACCGAGAGCAGGGTGATCGACATCAAGGGGTTTAAATCTCGAGTTATCGATATTCGGAGCAGGATCTCTTCTGCACAACAGAGTCTGCTAGAAAAAGTGGGAGCGATTCGAGAATATTTCCTGTTAATGCATCGGATTTCTGAGAATCTGATTTTCAAAGAAAGAAACATAGAGGCTGCTCGGGTCGCTTTTCAAGAGGCAGTGATAGCTACTAACAACAGATTTTCAGCAGGTTCTCCCGGACTCACCATTGCTAAACAAACTAGGGGTAATATTTTGTTAAAAGATTGGGAACATAATATTACCTTAAGCAAGGAACAGGCCCAAAAAGTAACCAATTCATTAGAGGAAGCCTTCAATGCTATAGATGGCGAGTTGTTAGGAATGGAGAGTGGAGGTGACTCAGAGATGTTGAGGCAAATGAATGTAGATCATATTTCCCTCGACATGAAGGAGAAGAATGAGAGAGATTCGGTGGAAATCTCTAAGATGGACAGGGTAGATATGGCTCGAATTGATGAATATTTGATTCAACCTAGCGCACAACTCAGTGCCCTTGATATCATTGATGCACAAATGGGTAATAAAATTCCACAGTTAGCCCGAGAGTGCTATTTTTCCGAGGCCATCTGTCAAGCGAAACCTTCGCAGCTTGTATCCCAGTTTGTGGACAAATGTATCATGTACACTGAATCCATGCGAAGAGAAGCGCCTGGCGCTTTTTGAAAATAGAGAAGAAGAGGTGGAATGAGTTCGCTCCTCCTAGCTGTCAAGTGGAGCCTTCACAACTTGTATCTCAGTTTGTGAACAAATGTATCATATGCATTGAATCACGCAAAGGCAAGCACCTGCCACTTTTTGAAAATAGAGTAGGAGAGGTGGAGTGATTTGGCTCCTCTCGTTTGTAACAGCATTTATGAAACCATTGATGTTTCTAAAAGGGAGAAAAAATTGTATAAATAGATGACCAAAAGAAGAACAAAAGGATGGACTTTTTTTTTGGAAAGGATTGTAATAGAGTTTTTGCATTCGAGAAGTTAATACAAGCAAATTTGATGATTCCCGATTCCGTCACAACTGTGTTGCAAGTTTGTTTCGTTATGTTTCTTGTTTCATTTCATTTCACTCTTCATAATTGATGTGTATCACTATAATTTAGTAAGACCACTACTATAGTGAAGGGATTTCATCTTTCTGTAATTGTTTCTTGTCTTTCCTCTGCACCCTCTATTAGTAGGTGTAAGACCAATTTGCATTTACAGAATTTTATATTTGTTTACACTATGTCAATTATTTCTATGTCAA